>JAADWA010000007.1:0-134562 GCA_023335935.1 Pythium phragmiticola
CCCCCCCCCCCCCCAAACGCAGTAGAGTGGGACTAGCATGGGATGTAAGTTCTGCTCTTTCTACAATCAGCTACAATACAAGCAAGAAGATCCTAGGAAGCCGCCAGCTTCCCTCGCAACTGTGTTGGTGATCCTTGGACCTACTACACTTTGTGCACTCGTCTGTTGGCCGATCTCTCTCTCTCTCTCTCTCTCTCTCTCTCTAACATTTTCGGGGATCCTGCTCCTGCGAGTGGCACCTGCGGCGCCATGTCCAGCAACGAACGAAGAAGCACCATGATTGGAAGGCGGCGCGTAAAGCTCTCGACGGAATCTGGAAGCGGAGGTCGTGGAAAAGCGCCAGGCACCAGTCTCTTGGTTTCTCTTGTTTTAGAAAACAAGAGACTGGTGATCGTTTCGCGATACGGTACAGCCGAGAGACGTTGTTACCCATCCTCACATCAGCTCAAAGGAGTGAACCCAAGAATCTTTGGAGCTTCCACTCTCATTTGAACAAAAAAAGGCTTCCGTACGAGTCTGCATCGCATGCTCTGGCTCCAGCGACTCAGGGTGTCTTCACGAGTCGTGAAGACACCCTGAGTCGCTGGAACCACGACAACCTGTCAACGTGGTGTACAGTTTGTAGCGCCTCTATGCACTGCCCTGATACATTGAACTTGATAGTTTAAAGTCTTTTGAATATATATCTCACAGTCAACTAACTATTATTTGATTTTTGTTTTATCATTTATAAAGGGAAAAAGAAGTCACCCAGTGCTTAGAGGCGCTACTGTATACGTATGTGCTCAGTGATCGATTTCGCATCCAGATCGCAAGCTTCATGTATTCACGGGATGACCGACTACGCACAGGCATCAAGTGACTTGAACAAGCCACATGAATGGGGCAGTCTCTGCCAACGACTGCCCCATTCTCGGTCCATGTTTTACTGCATAGAAGTTTCGGGGTCTACACTCATTCCACAGAGGGAATGACCCTCACAGCGCACTTCAGTACCACCCTTTTCTACGCCATGTGCATACGCCACTTGATGTTGTCACCAACATTCTCACCTATTCAATTCCTTCCTGGTCGATGGCCAGACCAGGTCGTGGCAGTGACCAAACCAGCGCACATGCTTCAATCCAGCTCACTCCCAAATCTGCTCCCTTCATCGTAGCCGCGCGTCATCCTCTCATGCTCTGGTCGTCCTTGCGAGCCTCGGCATTGGTCGCACTCGCAGTCGCGACTGCATCTCTCCAACAAGCCGTCGAGAGTCGACTGGTTTACCCGTTCAGCCTCGAGCTGCAAGCTTACAAGCTGCGCCGCAGTGCCTTACTGGCAGCAAATGACGACTTGCCAGCTCGTATCCAATCCTACTTTGCTGGGAGCGGATTCCCATTGGCCGGTCGTTCACTCCAACAGAAGATCGACGAGGCCGATGCCTTCTTAATCGAGCAGCTCCCCAAGATCGGTGCCATCGGTGTAGGCACCGCTATTGTCTACCAAGACAAGGTCGTCTATGCCAAGGGACACGGTCTGCGCCGGTACAACGACTCAACGTCGTCGGCCACCAAGGATGACATCTTCCAGATCGGGTCCGTGTCCAAGACCTTCATCGCACTCGGGGTTGGCTTGCTCGTGGACGACGGCAAACTTCAGTGGACGGATCCAGTGAAGAAACACATGCCGTGGCTCAAGCTCTTTGACAAGTACGCACAGGAACATGTGCGTATCGGCGACTTGCTTTCGATGAACTCGGGATTCGGTCGCAGCCAAGACCCAGTGATTTTCGTTGGTGCATACACCTCTGCACGCAGTCTCATCGAGGGTCTCGAGTTCGCGGAGCCCGACTTCCCGCTGCGGGACACGCCGGCATACGCGAACGTAAACTACGAGATCCTCGGACAGCTCATTGAGGAGGTGTCAGGAAAGCCTTGGCCGGACTTCTTGCGCGAACGCATCTGGAAGCCGCTTGGGATGACCCGTACCTTTGCATCAGTCGAGGACGTGCCGTCCGACCTCGAGAAGACTGCTCTCAACGCTGGCCACCTCGTCTGCGAGAGCAATGTCGTTGGACCGTTGAAAATGATCAACAGTACCACGACCAACATCAACCCGGGGTACAAATACCTGGCTGCGGGCTCCATCGTCTCGACCCCTGCTGATATGACCAAGCTGCTTCGTTTGATCCTGAACAAGGGCACCGTGGACGGTGTGCAGTTGTTCAAGTTGCCAACGACCATTGCCGAGATGATCACGGGCAAGAACAAGGCGATAAATGAAGCGCTAGCCGACAACGGCGCGATTCTTCCTCGGTTTGGATACAATTATTTGCCCGACGGCAACTCACTCTCGGCGGGCTACGGCTTTGGCATTGTCGGGAACGTGCTCTGGGGCCATGCGTACTTTGACAAAGGCGGCGACACGTTTGTGCACCACACGACGACCGGGTATGCACCGAACGACGGACTCGCACTCGTCATGTTGGCGAACTCTGAAGGCTTGAGCACTGTCATCGGAACGTATCTATTGCGATCGTACGTCATGGGCATCTTCCTCGATGTGCCAAAGGATGTTCTCGACTTTCAGTTCGCGAAATGGCAATCGGGGATACCGCCACATGAGGCACCGTTCCCAGGGGCTCCTGCTTGCGGGGTCGAGTATTGGAAGGACCCGCCAAGTCTGGTGCTGCCGGCAGCGGACAGTGATGCCTTCATTGGTGAGTATGAAGCCACGAGCTCGGTCAAATACTTTCCACGCGCGACAATTACACCCGTGGCCACTAGTAGCAAGTTGTTGCTCCACGTCGGACAAGTCAATGGGACCTTGTCGTACGTAGGGAATGCGAGTTCGACGCTTTTCTTCATTTCCGACCGAATCACTCTTGGCACGGTCGCGGCAGATCCGGATGCCACGCGCCAGGGCAACTTCATCGTGAACATCATGGGTCGGACGTACCGAAAGCTTTGATCGTGGGGAAGCTCCCAAGACTGTGGTTAGTGGTGCAGAAAACCTTGTGGACCACATGTAACTAGAAAATGGAAAGCACATATTTGGTCGTTTTGTCAGTAGTGGCAAGTCGCCACTCCTAGATGTTAGTGATAAGCGGAGTGGGTGAGGCGACAGCAGCCTCATTTTTCATCCTGCGACGGCCCAAGAAATTAGATCCGTTCATTTGCGTACCGTGGCTTTTGTCATTGACGACAATTTACAAGCTGACTGACGCTACGGCTGCGACCTTTCTTGCTCTCCATCCAGCGGCACGCTCTGGGCATGCGTCCATCCATGTCCATCTGAGCAATGACCTCGGCCCGTGGATGGTCGACTCTGTCGACCGCAGGGCCGGCCTCTCTGCTTTGCCGTAGGGCTTTGCCCCCCTCTGAAGCTACTAGGTACATTCATTGCGCGTAATAGACTTCAGCTTCATCATCATCACCTTTCTTGCTCTGGACACCCAGGGTCTCAGTTTCTGCCAACAGCGATATACACCACTTCTACGATAGCTGAATTGGTACAGAAGAGACGTTAATACACCGTCAATCGTCTCGACATTCGTCGAGATCGGGCTTGTCGCTGGGTTGAACAGCACGAACCGGATTCGTTGGAAGAAGAAACCCAGGTGCCATAGTAGCCGAGCATGCGGCGGATATTGGAGAAGGCTGTCGGCACTGGCCCAGGAGGCATTTGACGGACTCGACCGACGCCGCGCACGAGGCCGTGTCTCACTTACCGACACTGCGCCTGAATATCAATGGTGACGCCCCGATGGCCCCTGCAGTGCCAAGTCCTGGCTCGTCTACTTGCAAAGGATGAAGAGGACTGTCGCTTGTCAACTGTATGGTGCACAAAAACAGGACTCAACTGAGTTGGAGAGAGAGAGCTCCAGAGTCGCAAAAGTACTGCATTCATCCAGGCCAAGCCTTGCTCGCAATACTATTATATAGTACGTACTGCCGATCAAACCTGCCGTCGCCAAAAGAGTCTCACAGCGATGGACGGCCATCGAAGTCTACACGCACGCGGCAGACTCGTCTTGTCGGCTGCGCGTATCAGCATGCAAATATAGAGGTCGAAGATCTCGGAGAACTTGACTCATTCACGCGCGGTAGTCTCCTCCCGAGCAAGCGCTCGGTGTGGCGTGGCTTGCGCACGCTTGATGAAGTTGACGCCCAGAATGTTGACCGCAAATCCAGGTGGCTGCGCACCATCGGAGAACACGGCCGCGAACTGGAATGCCATCGAGTGCAGGCCCACAGGGAGAAACACCTTGTAGATGTCGAGGTTAGTGGCGTAGACGAACACTCCTTTGAGATATCCCATCTCGAGCGCAAACTCATTGTCTTTCAACGAGCGAGTGATCGTCAGCTTTGGCTGGTATTTCGCTGACGCGAGAGCAGTGTACTCGCCCACCAATGTGTCCACTTCAGCTGGCGCGAGCGGGAGCCGTGGGGGGTTCCTCCAGAAGTTCAGTCCACACTCTGGTGCACCGGGAAGCGGTGGCGTCAGTTGATCGGTCGCGGTGCGCCACTTCTTGAACTCATAGTCAAGTACCTCCTTCGGCGCGTCCTGGAAAATGCCCATGACGTATGACCGGCACTGGCGCAGCTGAGGAATGGCGTCCGAGTTCGTAAGCACCACCATACCGAGTCCATCGTTCGGTGCAACACCAGCAATCGCGTGATGGAGAAATGTATCTCCGTCTTTTCCAACGAATGCACGCCCCCACGAGAGATGGCCGACAACGTCCAAGCCGTAGCCAGCTGCGTATGTGTCACCGTCCGGCGCGTAGTGGAGGCCATAGGCATTGTCGAGAACTGGAAGCACCTCAGCAAGATCGAGCGTTGCAACATTCTTGCCCGTGATCATTGCAGCGATTGTCGCTGGCGATTGGAAGACTGTCGTCTTGCCCACCTTGCCCTTGTTCACCATCAGCTGCAGAAACGTGGCCATATCGGCCGCACTCGAGACGATGGTCCCTGGTGCCCAGCGCGGCATGGTCGGCGCCAGCTTCGCCTCACGCGAGTCAATGGGCATCGGCCCAATGACTTGACCTTTGCACACGTAGTGACCCGCGTTCAGCGACGTGTTATGAAGCGAAGCCGGGACGTCTTCGACCGATGCAAATGTGTTGGTCATGCCCAGCGGCTTGAAGATACGCTCGCTCAGAAGCGCGTCCCACGTCTTGCCAGACGCTTCTTCAATTAACTGCCCAAGAATATGGTAGTTGGTATTCGAGTACAGCGGTGTCTTGCGCAACGGCGTGTCAGGCTCGCAGAATGCGAGAGCTTCCATCAATGCACGCGATGAGTTGTACGCGCCGGCGTAAGCAGCGAGGTCGGGTGTGCGGCCGAAACCCGAGTTCATCGACAGCAGGTTCCCAATCGTGACGTCGGCCTCCGCGTACTTGTCCACAAGCTGGAACCACGGCACGTGTTTCTTGACCGTGTCTTCCCACTGGAGCTTGCCATCTTCCACAAGCAGACCGATCGCGAGCGCGATGAGCGTCTTCGTGACCGAGCCAATCTGGAACAAGCTGTCTTTCGTCACCACCGTCGAGCCGTTCGACGACAGCTTCCCGTATCCCTCCGAGATCACTATTTGATCCTTGTATACAACCGAGATACTCACGCCAATGGAGCCAGTCTTCGGGATCTCCTTCTTGAGGAAGGCCTTAGCCTCGTCGATCTTTTGACTGAGCGATCGCCCAGCCTTGGGGAAGACGCCGTCCGAGTAATACGAGTCAATGTGCTGCTGCATCTGGTCAGTGGGCGGTTTCTGTTGGCCGGGATTCTGGGCCGGTGAAGATGCGAGCGACGGAAGCGAGATGGCGCCGAGTCGCATGGATGGATAGGTGGTGCGAGACTGGGCAGACGGCAAGCTCAAGCCCAGGACGACGAGGACCATCGTCCTCCAAATGCGTGGCAGCGATACCATCGAGATACCCGAGTGGAAGACGAAGAAGAGATGGTTGAGGGGGAAATCGAAGAGTGAATGAGGCATCACACCGCGGAAATTGCCGTCGCTACAGGAGATCACAGGCGCTACTGGTGAGCCAGGCCATCGTCACTCAAAGGCGTGGAGATGTCCAACGCATTGGTGGTCAGAAAGGCATTCCTTACCATGTGTGAGTCCACCGCCACCCAAAGTAGTGAAGATGTCCAACGCATTGGTGGTCAGAAAGGCTCGCGGGCGGATACTGAGCATTGAGCTTTGTGTTTGCCCAGGCGGTCTTTTTGCCTATTTATTTCAGCGCCGGTATGGATGTACCCAATGCCACTGACGCAAGCATATGAGTCTGGAATGTTGGCAGTTGAACTTCAACTACCAACATTCCAAGTCTCTCTCGCTCTCTCTCTCTCCAATAGAGATATGCGACCGGCAGTCGATAAGAGGATAACTGGGTGCGTTCCAATGACGTCGAGTGCGTTTCTTCTTCTGAACCAGTATTTAATATTCTGTCACTTGTCGCAGGAAACCTGAGAGTCAAGTTTCATATTAGGTAATGAAGCAGCGCCCGAGCACTTCGTTGGCACTTTCTGCTGCATCGCATGGAAACAAAAAGGCCCGGACTTGTGCACGAACCGAATGTCAAGCGTGCGTAACTCACGCCTCACAAACAACATTCACTCAACTGTAGATAAAATAGCACAGCCAAGACGAGATCCGTGAACGCTGTGGACGTGAAGCGACAGTATCCGTACGCTCACAGCACCAAGTGAACATGGTGTGGGCCAAGTCAAGCGCCTCTGTGTTCCCCCAGCCGATCACGCAGGTGAAGGTAGCGCCTGGTTCTACGAGGGAGACGCCATCGGCCCCACCACTGCAGCCCCCAGACGAGCCGGCGCACTGGACGTACTACTCCACGACCAAGTTCCTCGCGCTCCACGAGTACAACACGCGGGTGACTCGATGGCGCGTCACTGGTGTGCTGCTGGCCACGCCACTGCCTGCTCTCCTAGGTTCCGTGCTGCCGTCGCTTGTACCACTACAGAACCCTCTTCTGGGCATCGCCTCGAACCGCACCATACTTCTCCACACGGGCATCTCCATCTTCCTCATTGCCTTTGGCACGATCTTGCTCACACTTGGCGCCGCCGCCACGCCCCGCGACCACTACTCGGAGCTGAGTGCGTGTCGTGTCGCCGTACTTGTCGCCGGATTATACGTGCCGATCGCGTACCTTCTCGCGAGCGAGTGGCGGTTCCCTGTACCATTCGTCGTACTCACAATGACGCCAATGTACGGGGTGATGATCGGGTTCTCGCACATCCTTCTGCTCCGCGACACGTTTCGCCGGCACCCTGATCTTCAAGTCTCACTCAAGAGGTATGAAAAGCCGTCGGCGCTGCAGCTAGCCCAGCTCGTCGTCTACACGGGCTTCACAGTCGCGTTTGAACGCCTCTCGACGTTCTATCAGATTGTCATGGTCGTGGGTTTCACCATCGTCAAGGCTCTGCTCAAACGTCTGCTCAGCAAGTACACTGGCGTTTTTGGGGAAATGAGCGTCGAGATCACCATCTCGACCATCGAGATCTGCGCGTCACTGTACCAGTCAATGATCATGCAAACAACGTCATCCACAGTCGCGCTTGTCGCAATCATGGCTGTAGATCTTGTCCAGGGCATCATTTCCATCAGGTATTTCATGGGCCGACACATGAAGACCCCGTATCGAGAGGTGATTCCCAGGGCTCTAGGCATCTTGCACCAATCTCAACAAGAGGGTGTCGACGTGAAGAGCCTCTCGGCACTCGCTACGAAACTCCAACCGCAAGATTTGGAGATCGTGAAAGAAGCCCTCGAGCTCGCGTCCGCCGCCGACAAGATCCTACTGGTCGAGTACTATGAAGTCAGCGTGCCTATCGCCAATACGCTCTTCTTGTTACTCACCTACCAGTCGACGTCTTCGCTCTACAACACACGCCTGAACCGATTCTATCAGAACACAGCGCTTGTCATGGACGCAACCAAGTCGGTCTTGCTGTATTCTCTGCTGCAGGGCGTTTCGCTCGTGGTTTTCCAGATCGTCCTGCGGCGGCGCCACAACATATCGGCGCTACCGCACTTGGCGTTTGTATTGGAGTACCACTGGCGGTCGATCCACGGCAAACTGCTCGTGTTCTTTACGCTCATTTTCTACTTTACGCTGGTTCACAACGGTACAGAAGCACGCCAGCACGGTTCCCTCTGGACGAAAAAGCTGACGTGTGGGAGTTTTGTGCAGGCGCCGACTTCAGTCTCCACTTTAATTACGCCAAGCTTATGGCCGGAATGACGGTCCCGCCAGCGTAGTTGCGAGTTGTTGTGGCGGCTAGCCATCAAGTGCGAGGGCGTTGCGGCACACCACATGACGAGATCAGGAGAGAAGTCGACCCGAGTTCCGACGGCTTGGTGAGGAAATGCTGTTGAACCTGCAAGTGCGACCAGCACGAATAGGCGAGACCCTGGGAGACGCCGCGAAGATGCGAGATACGAGCGAACAGGAACTGGATCGATGGTTCCTCCTAGAAGGCATCCTGGTCTTTGCATTCCCCACCTGGCGCAGGTAGTCCGGGCGCTTTAACCATGGATCTCCCCAGCTTATCCCACAATGCGCGTGGAATCCAACATCCGGAATCCAGAGCCGGACGTTCTTACAGCCAACCTAAGAATCAAGTGATCGCCAACCAACACATAGTCGTATATAATAGTACGTCTTGATGTCTCTACATACATACTCTACGTGCTCAGCGAGAGCAGGAGCGCCGTACCTCTTCTCGTCCAGATGTCGGGCGACTTGCCGGCGCCCGATTTGAGGTCCACGGCGATCATAAACGACGGCCGCTCGCGCGTGCCCGTGCGCAGCGGATACAGATAGAGCGGACAGCTATACAGCCCCTTGGACGATTTCTTTTTGTTCTCCACCGGCTTGAAGTGGAGAATCGGCATACTGCAGTGGAGTTCCATCGGATGGGGCTCGGTGAGACAGTCGTGGTCAAAGTCCCACCGCGCACCTTCGAGGATCAGCCCCTTGATGTAGGCACCGTCTTTCGGGCCTACTGTGAGTGCGTTCTCGCTCTGGTTGATCACGATAAACTCCCACTGGAGTGAGTCGATCGAGAGGCCGTTCTTGCGTGCCGCGGTCTGCAGGATCGCCGTCAAAAAGCCCGTCGGGTACGTGAACCCCGAGAGCCAAAACACGGACGGGATGGCCTGGTTGGCCCACTTATTCATCTGGTCGCACCGGAGCTTGAGATCGTGGGTCCACGGCCCCAGTGGCTTGAGCGACGGGTAGCAAAAGCTCCACGCCTTGGGCACTTGGCCCAGCAGCATGGCGTTGTACACGGCCTCGAGTTCGGGCGTGATCACGACCGCACCTTGCATGCCCTTCTCCAGCAGCGTCAGTTGTGAGCGGATACACGCCAACAGCTTGTTGTACCGCTCGAGCTCTTGCAAGAGCACCGTCTTGAGTGCGTCCGGATCGGACCGCATCGAGAGACCGAGTTTAACGGCGGCGAGATCGTACACCTCGGGCACGGCGTCTTTGAGCGTCTGTAAGAGCGTCAAGACCTTGTCGTCGTTGCCCTTGCCGCCCTCGGCGACACCGGCCGCCTGGAGCGACAGGATCGTCGAGAGCAGTTCCCTGCCGTCGTCGATGCGGGACGCTGTCTGTGCGTTGGCGTGCTGCCCAAACGCCGCGGGTGGATCGTCCAGCGGCAGCTGCTTAATGTACTCGCCGTACGCAAACAGATCGCCATCGTCCGGTACAAAGTAATACTCCGACTCGCTCAGCGCCATGTTGTCGCTCTGAAGCACGTCCTCGCAGAAAAACTGCGAGATGTACACGAGCATGAGCCGCCGGTCCCAGTCGTCGGTCACACGGCCGCCGTAATTCGCCTGCGCGATCAAATACTTGAGCGCGTCCCACGGCGTGTCGTCGTACTCGTCGAGGTAGATCGCCAAGACGTCTTCGCTGATGGCAAAGTCGGATTCGTTGAAATCGTACGGAATGTTCCACCCGAGATTGTTAAACTTGCGGCGCTCGAGCAGCAGCGAGTGGAACCAGCAGAGACAAAACAGCAGCCGCTTGTACTTCTTCGTCTGGCGGCAGCGTGCAAATTTCTCGGGCGTGATCGTGTTGTAGAGGCGCAGTAAGTTGGCCTTGAGCCCGCGCGGCGGCTCGGTCGTCATCTTGATGCCGCGCTGCAGCACGGCAATAGGGAATTTCGGGTTCGGATCGCTCGTGAGCCAGAGTCGGAACGTCGGATTCACAGTCGCTGTCGGCGCACAGAAGCTGTCAATGAGCTTCTCAAGCGTCGGTGCCCAGCTCAGCATCAAGTGGCAGTTGGCCAAAAAGACCCAGTTGCCAGTCTCGAGTCCGCGCTGCAGCATGGCCTCGGCGATCGACGCCTGGCCCTGGCCGAGCGCACAGTTCTCGACCTTTTTGTGGAGCGAGTCGGCGAGTGCGATCAGCGAGTTCGTCGGGTCCACTCCTGGCGAGAGCACAAAGATGAGCGGCGTGCGGAATGTCGAGGTCTCGTAGATGGCCTTGAGATCAAACGGCGGCGGATCCACAAACTGCGCGCCAAGATTACTGGCCGTGAACCGCGCAGCCTGGATGCTCAGTCGGTCGGGACGCATGCACCGCAGCAGCAGCATGCGCTGCAGTTCATTGCACTTGCCGTCCCAGTCGCCCGGCAGCGGCTCGAGCTCGGGCGTGGCGCTCTGGTACCAGAGCTTCCATGCCTTGGTGCCCTGCTCAAACGACGACACGAGGCCGTGGAAGCGTGGCAGTTTATTGAGCTCGACGAGGCTCATCCACGCGGCGTCGCTCAGGAATTCATGGGCGACATTAGTCACGCGCTCTTCGCCCGGTGCACCACCGAGGCTGTTGCCTCCCTTGAGCAGGAACTCGTACTCGTCCATCGGGAGCTTGTGGACCGACTGCAGTACGCGCACACACATTTGCAGCGAGAAGAGCAGCTTGTGGCGTTCAAAGAGACCGCGGCACGCGTACGCGTACACGGCGTACGTGTGGTACTCGTTAATCGCATTGATCCGCTCCGTGAGCTCTTCACTAAGCGCGGCCTGGTTCTTCATGGTCCGCGACTTGACGATCGAGTCCTTGAACAGTGTCACGTAAGCATCGAGCGAAAACTGGTACATGGGGTCCACACTCGTCATGTCGTTGAGGACGAAGTAGAGCGTCGACGACCGCAGCGCGACCTTGGCGTACCCCATGCGCGCAGCGTCAATCTTCTTTTCTGTCTCTTCCGAGATGACGAGCTGCTGCGTGACTTCCTCGGACGTGGTCTTGGACGCGTTGAGCGTCGTCACGAGCGACTCGTCGTCGAGTAGCGAGCCTTTTGCGGCCGAGAGCAGCCGCAGAATCTCATTCTCGAGATCAATGAGCTTCTTCTTGGCCGCCGCGACGCGCACGACCAAGTCCGACTTTTGCTCTTCGAGTGCCGGCTCTTCGAGCTGCACGGTCGTGCCCAGCAGCTGCGCCTCGAGGCCCTGCTCTTTCACGACAAAGTTGACGATCGTCGTCTTGGTCGAGACCTCGGGCGTGTAATGCGGATTGTGGAGCTTGGTCGTGAGGTAGAACCGGAAGTCGCGATTATAGTCGAGTTCCTTGTCGCCCAGGCGGATGACTTCGCGGTTGCCAATCTTGATGATGCTGCGGTTCAAGATAGGCTCGAGGCTTGGGTCCAATTCCTCGAGCACGTCCTGCATGAGCACGGGGAAGCCAAAGCGAATGCCGTTCTCGAGCTTGCGCAGAAGGTCCTTCATCATGGGGTCCACGACCTCGAGCCGCGTGCCTTCCATCGACTTGATCCACTTGTTGGCTTGTCCCTGCGGGTCGATCATGAGCGGCCACCGCTTCCCGCGCGTCGTGATCACACCATTCTCAGTGGACAGCGCATCACGAGGCAGGCCCTGTGCGTTCCAGGCGCGGACGTCGGTCGGGTCCGCGAGAAACTCGGTGAACGTGAACTTGGGTGAGAGCGGCAGGCTCTGCTGGATCACGCGGTTCATCCACGTGTCGACCAGCGACGATCGGTAGAACGAGTCGAACGGCCCGGCGTACGAAATGAACGCGGCCGCGACCAGCGCGTCGCCCACAACGTTGACCAGGCTCTCGTTCTTGTCGGCGATCGAGACCTGCCAGCGTTCGCGCTCGCCGGCGAGCCCCTTGACAAGCTGCTCGGCTCGCGACAGCTTGAGCTCGAGCAGCTCGGCCTCTTCACGGAGCGCATTCTTTTCCGAGACGCTCGCGTCGTACTGGCGCTTGAGTGCCTCGACTTTCTCAATGACCTCTTGGAGCTTGCCCTTGGCGACGTGGAGATCGTGCTGCTTGATCGCAAGTGTCTGCTGCGACTTTTTGAGCAGCTCCTTCTTGGGCAGCACGACGCGAAACACGTTCGAGTAGACTTCCATTGCGAGCACCCACGAGCACAGCGCGCCGGCAGCCGACGACACCTTGCGCACGAGGTCGGGATTGAACGTTGGCTTGGACGTGTACTTTTTCAGCGCCGCAATCGTCTTGTCGCGCATCGAATCCTTGTCAAACGTCTTGATTTGCTGGAGAAAATTCACGTCGTTCATCTTGGTTTTCGCCTGCGCCCACGTGGGCTGGAGACCAAAGAGAATCATGACGGCGCACATGACCATGGACACGGCCTCGGGCGGCTGCGAGTACACCTTGACCTCGGCGATGGCCTTCTTGTCGAGGTTCTCGACCTCGGCCATGGCGCGCTGAAGCGCCGGGAGCGCCTCGTCCAGATCCTTCTGGGCATCGTCGGCGATCTTCTTGGTCTCGGCTTCTTCCTTGGCGATGCGCTCGCTGTCGGCCTCGACTTGCTTGCGCTGCTCGTCGGCTACGCGTCGCTCCGAGACAATGACCACGAGCAAATCGCTACAGTCTTTATTCTTCTGGGCCACAATGATCTTGCGCTGCTCGAGCTGCTTGGACATGTCTTCGACTTGGAGCCGCGACTCTTCGAGCTTGGCGAGTCCGTTCTTGAGCTTGTCGCGCGTGTCGCGAATCGTGGTCGACTTTTCCGACAGCAAGTCGACGTAGCCCGTGACAAGCGACAGGTAGTTGGTCGGTGTCACATAGTTATGGCGCTTCATCGAGGCCAGCACTTGCTGCGACGCGAGCAGGACGCTGCTGTGGACCACGGCAAACACGGACGAGATCTTGGGCCGCTGCTTGTCTGTGGCGATGTTTTTCTCTTCGAGGAACTTCATGCCGACTTCCTGCAGCGCGTCAAGTGGCCACTCGTTGAACCAGTCAATGGTCGTGTTGTTTACAAGCGACGGGAACTGGCGCACGCGGTTGCGGAAGCCCTTGCCAATGGGGCTGAACGCCAGCACGACGTGGAGATTCCTACGCACTTCACTGATAAAGAAGTCCCACGTCGCGTCCTTGGTTTCTTTCACGCCCTGCGCGCGCGCCCGCGTGCGGACGCCGTCCATCATGGTGGCCTGCTCATCCTTCTCGAAGAGCCCCGGGATCTCGCCGCTGCTCAGCATATTGTTGAGATCTTCGATAAACGACTCGCTCTTGATCTGCGTGTCGCTAAAGAGGAATACGGTCTTTTGCTCGAGCACGCCGACTTGCTGGTACAGCTTCTTGATGTCGTCGTGGAACTCGCTCGCGCGATAGTTCTTGACCACTTCGATCTGGAACAGCTTGAAGCCGCCGACAAACGACGCGAGCCGCGTGAGCGACTGGCGTCCGCTGCCACCGACACCGACCAAGAGCAGGTTCCCTCGCGGCGTCATGAGCTGGCGGTGGATGCGGAGAATATGCATCAGCGCGTCGCTAAACATGACGAGATTCATGGGCACGTAACCTGGTTCAGCGTTGTGGTTCTCGAGCTGCTCTTCCACAAACGTCTTGAGCAGCTTCATATCCGTGACCTCGCTGTACTTGGCCGCAGCGGCGTCGCCGCCTCCGTTTGCGGTCGAGAACACGTAGGTAAACAACGGACCGGCCTCCTTTAAGCGGTCAGGCGCCGAGCTCAGCAGCCGCGCCCAGTCGGTCTGAAAGTGGACGCCCAAGAGATCGTCAATCTTCTTCTTGAAGATCTGGCGGTCGTCGTGGCTCGTGAGCCGGTCGGAAAAGACCCGCAGGCTCTCGTGGATCCACAGTCGCAGCATGCCGTCTTTACTGGCGACCGAGTGCTTGTCCGCCATCAAGACACCCTGCACGACCTTGGCCATGTCGCGCAGGTTGAACAGATAGTGGCAGTTCGCCGGCGTCGGCAAGAAGAGCTCGACCACGCTCTGGTACAACTGGATCGTCGCGGTCACGAGCGGTACGCCCAGCGGCTTGATCTCGTCGTCAAACTCGGCGAGCTTGGGTACGAGCATGGTCTCAAAGATGCGCTTAAGCTGCGCGTGCTCGGGGATCGTCATGTTGACGAGATTGAAGCGGCTCTGGAACCGCGAGCTAATGACGGACCGTCCGCCGCCCGGAGGTCCCATGGCCGCGACGAGCTGCATGTCGACAAAGTACTTGAGCGACTGCTTCTTGCGGTCGTACCAGCAGCCATAGTCGACCCACTGGCGCAAGAGCTCGAGCGGCGGCTGCGAACCAAACTGGTCTTTCGTCGGCATGTTCATATCGTCGATAAACGCCACGAGCTTCTTGCCGCCCACGGGGCCAAAGCGGTTGAGCGACTTCTTCTCCATGACGTTTTCAATCATGTCTTGCACGGTCGCCGACGACGTGGCCGACGAGAAGTTCATTGTGAGTCGGTTGTACGCGTCACTGAGGTTCTCAAGCTCCTTCTGCACGACGGTGGTCTTGCCCACGCCCGTGTCGCCCACGATCAGCGTGTGGATGCCCGCGGCGAGCATGGTCTGCAACAGGAAGCCGTACCGCATGCTGTCGATGGTCGGTACAATGATCTTGTGGAACGGCGTGTTGGGTGCGACGCGAAAGTTCTGCGGCAGCTTTTCGTCCCAGAGCTTAAACTCGCGCGCGAGCGGATCGACAAAGAAATCGTACGCCGTCTTGAGCGGCGGGTACACGGTGTCAATGTCGCGCAGGCACATGTCGAGCCGCTTTCGTCCGTCTTCGTTCGCGGCGCCCATGACGCTCCAGGTCTGGCAAAAGAGAAACCACTTTTCCACTAGTGACGCAAACTTGTCGGCGCCGCCGCACGCGGCCTTGTCGACGCCGTTCGCGCTGGTCGCGAGTGCATTGTAGAGATTGCAGAACGACCGCACGGCGTTGAACTCAGTGACCGGGATGAGCTCAACGACGTCGGTCGCTCGCAGCGCGAGCACGCGGTCCATGTACTTCTCAAACAGCGCGGCCAGTAGCTCACGCTCGTCCGCGTCGTGGATCGTCGTCGCGAGCCACGTCTGGATAAAGGGCTTCCAGCCGAGGTCCTCGACGTCCATGTACACCATGCCGGCGCGGCTGACCGTCGCCGGGGACGCCACCGAGAGGTCCTGCACTTCAAACATGAGCGCCATCGAGTTGCTCATGCTGATGCGGTCGCCGTTAATGAGCGTGAGCACCTTGTTGTCGTCCATGACCGAGTTCATGCTCTCGATCCAGAGCGTGTCGACCGGTCCGTCCAGCATGATCCACTTCTCTTCGACGCGTTCGTCGGCCGCGAGCGTGCGGAAAATGGCCGAGAGAATACCGTCGATCCACTCAAAGGTCGAGAGATCGTACACGCCGTAGATCTCGTTGAGCGAGATCGATTTGGGGTTTAGTACTTGCACGCGCACGGGCATGTAGCCCGCGACGCCCTCCTTCGACAGCGTCGTCTTGGCATTCTGGAGCGTCTTCCAGATCGTCGACTTGCCGGCCATGGTCTGTCCGACAATCATGTTGCAATGGCGCGTGACCTGGGACTCGTACAGCTGGATTGTCTTGAACACGATCTGAGCGTGGACCTGGAGCTTCTGCTCGGCGAGCTCGGCCTCGATCGTGCCCTGTAGGCGACCATAGTCTGTCACGGGCAGTTCAATGCCAGGGAAGAGATCCCCCAGCAACAGACGGAACAGTGCTGCGTCCTCGCGGATAAACTTGGGCATGTTCATGTCCCGCAAGGCACGCAGCAAGATGTTTTCCTCTTGGAGGTTCGGATCCTCTCGCTTGAGTGCACCGGCCATATTGAGCACAGCCTTGAGCGATCGCAAGCCAAAGTCGTAGTGGTCCTGCTTGCTCAGCTGCTGGATCATGAGCCCATACAGAGTTGTGGTCTTCTTGGCGAGCGTCTTGGCGTCGCGGAAGCCCTCAGCCTGGAGCATGACCTCGGCAATGAGTGCGAGGTCCGGCACCATCATCGCACACGGACGCATGAGCGCCTTGAGGTTGTCAGGCAACTCGGTGCGTCCGGCGTACCCGGGGTTCATCGTGATGAAAATGCCCATATTGTGGTTGCACTTGATCGTCGAGCCGAGAAAGAACAGGGTCGACTGTTTGAGTGTGAGCGCCTGCATGATCGTGAGCACTTGCTGCGCCACAACGGACAAGACTTCAATCTCAATCCGATTAAACTCGTCAAAGCATCCCCACCCGCCCGACTGCACGAGCCCCGAGAACATGCGTCCGACCGACTTGTAGTCGAGGCCGTCGCTGCAGTTGAACACGATCACGTACTTGGCTAGGTTTTTGCCCAGGTCCTTGACGGTCTCAGTCTTGCCCGTGCCGGCTGGGCCAAGGGGATTTCCACCGCGGTTCAAGTGGAGCGCCGTGGTCATCGTGAGCACGCACCGATCCGTGAGCGGCGTGATCACGAGCCGTCCATTATTGCCCTGGTACTCGTACGAGTACTGGAGAGACGTGACCGTTTGCTTGACCTCACAAATTCCCGAGTCGCCCAAGTCGCGGTTGAAGTAGAACCGCAGCTGCATGAGCCAGTCAAAGTCATTAATGCTCTTGCAGTTTTGCTTGACGAGCCGGTCAATCACGTCGCGCGAGTGGATCTCAATCGTAATGAGGGCCACGACCTTTTGCCGGTCGCTCGACGAGAGCTGGCCGCGCACCATGTCGGCCAACTTGTTTAGGTACGAGATCCACTTTTTCTTGAGCGTCTTGAGCGCCTTCTTGTCTCCCTTCGTCACTTCATTCAGTGCCTTGATACACTCGTTCGTCCACGCGGTCTGACCGCACGTGATCAAGAGCTGGCCGGGAAACTCTTTGATCCACTTCTCCTTCTTGCCCTTGTACCCGACTAGACACTGCGCAAAGATCCTCTCGAGCGTGTTCACCATGGCGGCCTCGACCCGCAGCAGCCAGCCTTCCACGGCGCCGGCGACCACGACGTTGGACGCAAACGTGACCTGTTCCCCGCACGGGGAGTTCATGCCGAGCGCCTCGAACGTCGTGTTCCCTCGAGTGCCCGGAGGGATAAGTTGGAGCGTTTTGATGGCTTCAAAGCACTTTTTAATATGCTTTTGCACTTGGTCCGGGTCTTTTTGGTGGCCCAGAATCTCGAGCAAATCGTCATTCGACAGGAAATAGAACCGCGGAAAGAGCATGCGCTTGGTCTCCAAGTACTGGTCCAGACACTTTTGGATCTCGTCGAGCTTGGCCTGCATCTGCTGGAGCGTCGCGAGCACGCCCGGCTCCTGGGTCGCGCGCAGGGCATTCTTAATCGTCGCCATGTTCTCCGTGACTTTCATGTAGGCCGTATTGACTTCATCAAACAGCGTACTCTCCAACGGCAGCTGCTTGCGGATATCCTCCGACGCCATGAAGATACTCTCCAAGTAGATCCAGCAGCGCTGCACGGCGAGCAGCGTCTCAATGATCTCGGACATGGTCGCGAGTGCGCGTTCCCAGTACAAAATCTTGGCTTCAAACGAGCCAAAGAACGGTGACGCCTTCATGGTCGAGAGCTGCACTTGATCGTCCTCGAGCGCCGTGAACAGATCATCGGCCGACTTGATCTTGTAGTAGACGCTCTTGTACTCGCCAATGTCAATGTCGATGCCGCTCCAGCGCTTCTCGATATTCTCGAGCGCCTGCTCGATTGACAGCTCCTTGCTGGCGTTGGCCGACATGGTGCTAATAAACTCGGCATGGAGGTGGAACCCAAGCGAGAAGACGCGCTCGAGCGTGAAGCTCGCGGCCTCGGGGTCAAAGTGTTTGTCCATTTCGTCCTTGAGCTGTGCCCAGTGACGCGCGCGCAGTGCCGGGCTCTTGAGGTCCTGAATGAGCGGCAGTGTCTGGCGAAACTGCTCAATCTTGGTCTTCATGGCACTCCACACGGACCAGCTCTTCATGTCCTTGCCGTATTTAGTCACCTTTTTGAAAAACTGCGCGGCCGTGGCTTCCATGGCGTCGACCTCGATCTCGTAAAAGACCTTATTCTTCCACGTTGCCCACACGACGTCCCACTCGTCCGTGAGCTGCCAGATCTGCTGGAGCAGCTCAATCTCCTTCTCCGTCTGCACGAACCCGTCGTTCTTAGACTCCTCAATGCCAAAGATCTCGAGCCCTTTCTTCAGCGCGCTTTGCCGCGCCCGCGTGGCGTCCATTTTTTTGCCAAACTCGGTGAGAATCGCATGGGCTGCGGCTGACGCCGCCGCCAACGTGGACGGATCGGCGCCCGCGGCATACGGGAGCGACGCCTCGGCCTCGGCGCGCAGCTCCGACATGATGGTATTGAGCTCGGCAACCGAGTCCTGCAGGTTCTGTTTCATGCTCACCTTGCACTTTTGCAGCATCGTGTTGGCCTCGACCAGCATGGCCTCGTAGACGTCCCACTGCGGCTTCAAATTGGCCAGGTCGCGCTGCTCGTCGTCCGAGACTTGGACGTCAAACTCGGCGAGCAGATCGTACTTTTGCTGAAGCGGATCGAACCGCGCACTGATGCCCGGGAGCGCGTCCTTGATGTCCTGCAACAGGCGAATGCTCTCGCCCAAGTGGTCGAGGTTGGTCGGCTTGACCTGGAGCTTCTTGGTGTTGTCCTTGATCATGGCCATGATCTCGCGCAGCTCGTCCTGCGCCGTCTGGTTCAGCAGCCCCGTGAGTTTGCCGATCCACTGAACCGTGTGCTCAACGAGACTGGCCTTTAAGAAGTTGGTGTCGATCTGGATAAAGTTGATCGTGTTGGTGAGGTCCTCGTTCTGGATGCTCGTTTGCTGCTCGCGGTACCGCTCAATGTCGGCGCGGAACTGCTGCAGAGGGCGGTTCGCCTTGGCATACCGACGAATGAACGCCTGCTTGTCCTGGTTCCACACAAGCTTGTACTTATCCCAGTACCCTAAGTACTTTTGAAGCTCGGTCGCACTGGACGACATGCCGTTCATGATGTGGACCAGCACTTTGAGGATCTCTTCATCGTTGAAGATCGACTGGTAAAAGTTGTTGGTCGTCGACGGCGCCGCCTTGGGCGGGTCCCCTCCACCTGAAGAATCCTCTGCTCCCTCTTGTGCGTTGGGCTCGGCGTCCGTCTCAGCCTTTTCCACGGGAGGCAGCGTCGACTCTGGAGCCGTTGCTGCGACAGTGGAGGTGTTGGCGGCGGTGCTTTGCACGGCGGCCGTAAGCCGAGGCACGACTGAGATCACATTAAACACTTCCTTGGCGACCGTGTTGACCATTTGCGTTAGGTCGACCATGAGCGGCTTGAACTCGACCTTGTTGCTCTCTTCCAGGACCGTGTGGATGCGAAAGAGTGGCCGCGGGTCGGTCTTGGCATCGCCATTGATGGCCTTGGACAGTTCCTGGAGCGACTTCTTGACCGACTGGCGCAGCGCGTCCTCGAGCGTCTTGTCACAGCGCTCGACGAACCGGTTCCACTCGCGCTGCACGTCGGGCGGACCGGACGCAAAGTGCTCATAGGTCGACGCCATCGTCGTGCTGATCGTGTGGTACGCCTCGCGCAGCTTCTTTTCAATCTCCTTGCGGTGGATCGCCTGCTTGACCTCAAACACGCCGTCGTCGTAGACCGTATTGCGCTCAATACAAATGTGCATGAGCCCCGCAATCATCTTGCAGTTCTTGGCGACAATGTCCTTGTTCTCTTGAAACTCTTGCACAATCTTGTAGGTCGTCTCGCAGTGTTTGCGGCAGTCGGCGACGTACCACTCGACAATGCCCTTGGAGACCCATGTGAGCTTTTGCAGGCCCGGGAGAATGCGGCGATCGAGCTTGCGGATAATGTCTTCAAAGAGCCGCCGCTCCGTGGACGACAGCTCGAGCAAAATGCGATTGTAGTCGCGCACGACCAGCAGCACGTGCTCGCGCAGCACGCGGAGCTGCTCCTTCTGGTTGCAAATGTCGTGGGCCACGTACGGAATCTGGACCTCGCCGTTGAAAAACTGCCAGTAGTGGACCTCGGCAAAGAGATTCAGCAGCGGACGATCAAAGTTGCACGTCAAGAAGCCCCGCTTTGCGCGGTGGATGAGCGTCTTTTCCGTATTCTGGAGCACATTGTGGTCGCCCTTGGCGGCCGCCACGTTGAGGTTCACGTCCTTGGTGGTCGCGGCAGCGGCGGCAGCTGCTGCGTGGCCGCTGCCGCCGACGCTGTCGCCCCCCTTGGTCATGAGCGGCGTCTCGAGGCGCGAGTTCAAGTTGGTGTTGCCGAGCGCATTGAGGTCGTCGATCCAGTCGTGGTACTTGCGCTGAATGTACTCGTTCATGACGAGCCGCAGACTCTCAAAGCACGCCTGCGCGTCGTCGCTTTCGGCGCCACTCGCGAGATGCGCGAGCTCACTTAGACGTACGAGCTCGTCCGAGACTTGCATGAGCAGGCTGCGTGCCCACAGCGCGGCCCCGGCAAACTGCGGCTCGGTCGGCAAGAGCGGCGGCGTGCTCTTGTGCTTTTCAAAGAGCCCGCGCACGGTCGCGACCAGTGCCTTGAACATGCCAAAGATATCGACCGCGCGCTTCTCGACGCACCGCTTGATGGCGTCACGATGGGCGATCTTCTGGAACGCGAGAATCATGTCGACGCCAGCCGAGATGGTCGAGACGCTCTCGAACGCGCCGTTGATGACGTTCTGGGTCATGGCCTCGAGGTCTTTCATGCCATTTTTGAAATTATTGAAATCACTGTGCCAGCTCGTGATCTTGACGTCCAGAATGTCGTACTCGAGCTTGCGCAGGCGGTCAATGTGGTTCTCAAACTGGATCTCGATGCCGCGCAGACTCTTGACAATCTCGAGCCCGCGGTTGCCGCCAAAGGTCGGCAGCGGCTCGCGCTTGCTGTCCTTCGTGTTGTTGGTCTTGCGTGCAAACTGGATCTGCCCGCCGCACACTTCGAGCAGCTCGCGACAGCGCTGCACGAACGCGTCGATCTGGGCGAAAATGCCCGTCTCGTCAAAGGTCCAGCGGCGGTCGGCGCGCGGCGCCGTAGCGTTCACGGCCTGCGTGGCGCGGTGGAAAATGTGCTTCCACGCAATGCCGCACTGGATGCTCTGCTCAAGATGGTGGATACTGGCCGCGACATTGCCGTCGAAAATGTCGTCGAGCGAGATCGTGCGGCAGCACACGACGATGATCTCGTTGCTCACCTTGCGCAAGAGACTCGTGATGCGGTCCTCAGTGTTGTAGTGCTGCGAGTACATCCAGATGAGCCGAATGAGGTTGAGCAGCTTGGGCAGCAGAAACGGGATCTGGTCGGGCTTGGCCTTGGCAATGTCTTCGCACACGGGGCTGAGCTTCTTGAGAAACCGCAAGTTGTCGTTGGCCTCGATCGAGCCTTGCTTGATGATCTGCGACAGCGTTTCAAACGGCTGCAAGTAGGACGACTTGGCCTGCCGCAAAATGTCGACAATGTCCTTGACCCCCTGGCGGTTAAGCTGCTCGGTGATGCCCGAAAGGTCCTCGGTGCGGTGCTCCCAGAACTTGATCTCTTCGAGCGGACCGGCACCCTCGGCGTCGTGGGCATTGTCCTGGTTATTGATGACCTCTTTGATCTGCCGCGTCCAGTGAATCACGGTCGACTCGAGCTGCTGCACGAGGTCCTTGTCCTTGTGGTTGGCCTTGGCCTGTGAGACGGGGGGCAGATACAGCACAGTCTTGCCGCAGGCACGGCTCACAGTCTCGGTCAGGCTTGACATGAACCGGAAGAACTGGCCCGTGAATTCCTTCTGGATACTCTCGGGCCACGACCGGTTCGCCTGGAGCCGCTGCAAAAAGTACCCATTCATCAACTGCAGCAGCGACGCGATGCCGTCCTTGCCCACGGTGCCGTACTGGAGCGACTCGGCCACATTGCTCGGGGTGATCGCGACTTGGCCGTACTTGACAAAGTACATGACCGTATCGAAGCTGCGCGGTGCGGCCGTGCTCACGTAGAGCGTACCGTTCTGGACTGTAATGAAGAGCGCAGGGATGTTGGTGCTCTCGACAAACTCCTTGACGGTCGTGAGGTCCATGGAGCTCCACGCCTTGAGCTGGTACCCGGGCAGCGTGATCCGATCGCGGATCCACTGTATCAGGTACTCGACATCGTCGAACGTACTCATGACTCTACTGTGTCTCTCTGTGTGGAGAGATCAGAGTAGGAACGCGTCGCTTCATGGCAAGGCGGCTTCATGGATTGAAGCCATGAAGCGTCGCGTAGGCTTGTTCACTAAGTTCGCACGCACTTAGCGAATCGAGCCTATGGCGCCAAAATCAATCCATTGAGGTCGCCGCATCGTCGCTTGGGAGACACCTTCTCCGGCTCCTGGTGCCGCTGGTTCGCGTCTCTCAAGCCAGGCGAAAGGCGTCGCAGCGCAGTCTTTTATTATACTGTGCGCGTGGATGGAGAGAGAGCGCCATCAAGGACCTGACCGCCCCTCCCTCTTTGTCGAATCACACTTCAAAATGTGGTTTTGAGCCTCATATACCGAGTCTCTTCGACAAAGTACGCTTTAGGGCCTTCAATAGATAATACGAAGAGGATTGCCAATCACAATTCCTGACAAGATCCATGTTCAACTACCTCTAATATTGTATACATGTTGAGTCCCTTTGCACCTAAAGCAGTAGATTGGGCCGAACGAAGGGGCGGTTTCGAGACTTTCGCTCCAGTTTTCTCCATTATTGCCGACGCCGACCAAGGAGAACCGGTACGCTGACGGATCCGCCGCCTTTGACGCGCTCCTATTTCGGCCGGGTCTTCTCCTATACGACGGTTATCAAGGCCCGCGTCTTCTCCTCGTTTCTAGGTAAGTCCCTGAAGAGCCCCTCGCTCCGAGAGACGCAATGCTAACTGCTTTTTGTTTCTCTTCTCGGCCGCTTTTTTCCTTGCAGCACCCCGTTTCCCCACTGCCTGTGTCCACCGCGTGCACGGCAGTTGAGAAATCCCCACCGGCCACCATAAGCAGCTCCAACAGAATGACGGCCGGCGCGGCTGTCGAAGACAAGCGCGCCGACGAGCGGCGCATCAAAGAGCTCCGTGAGTTCCAGCGCGCGACGCCGGCGAACAAGCGATGCTTCGACTGCAATGAAATGGTGCGTTGAAGTGGCAACACCTAATGGAGGAGGAAGGATGTCATGCGTTTGGTTGAAAGGTGGGGGAAGGCTGACCGATGATGTGTGACAGATGCCGCAGTACGTCTGCGTGGACTTCAACACGTTTGTATGCACGTCGTGCAGCGGCATCCAGTGCGTTTCATCGATGTCGCTTGCGACTGGCTGGTGTCACCAACTGACGTTGTTGACTCTGTTGCTGTCGGTAGTCGCGAGTTTGGCCACCGCGTCAAGTCGATCTCCATGTCCAAGTTCACCGACACGGAAGTCAAGAACATGCTCAAGTTTGGTGGCAATGAGGTCGGTAGCTTTGGGCTGAAAAGGACGATCGCGTATGGGAATACGCTGAATCCTCTGCGGTGCGGTTGTTCATAGGCGGCGCAAAAGATCTGGCGCGCCAAGCACGACGCCAGCTATCGTCCGAGCGGCGGCACGGACGGCGAGCGGACGCGCAACTTTATCCGGCTCACATACATTGACAAAAAGTGGCAGTACGAGTCGCCACGCGCGAGCTCTCGCGGCAACGAGCAGCCGCAGTCGCGCACGGCAAGCGGTGGGGCAAAGAAAGCGGCGAATGACGACTTCTTTGGCTCTTCCTCCTCGAGCAGCTCCAGTACTAAGGCCAAGGCTGCGCCGGCATTTGATGCGTTTGGCGACCCGACGCCTCCGACCAGCAGCAACAACAGCACGGGCGGCTTTGCGGCGTTTGGCGATTTCTCGAGTTTCGAGAACCCACCTAAGAAGCAGCAAAACGACTTTGACGACTTCGGCCGGTTCGATAGTCCCACGACGTCCACGAGCTCGCAAAAGTCGACCAATGGCTTCGGTGGCTTCGGGTTCAACAACACCCCCAAGCCCGCGGCGGCGCCGCCACTGCATAGCGAGTTCAAGACGGGGTCGTTCACCCTCGCGCCGCCACCTGGCTCGGCGTTTGGCGCGTTTGCGGCGGCCGCGCCACCGCCGCCAGTCGCCGTGGCGACGCCTCCTGCTGCCAGTGGCCAGCAGCCAAGAAACGACTTCCTGGGGTTCAGTCCCGTGAAAGCTACGCCCGCGGCAGCAAGCGACCCCTTCGGGTTTGCCAACTCGCCCGTTGCAGCACCAGCAAAGACCAACAGCCAGAAGGCGGGATCTATACCGTTCGACGCGTTTGGGTCTCCCACTGCGAGCCGCTCGTCGTTTGATACGTTTGCTGCAGCTCCGACAAGCACTGGGAGTCGATCTTCGTTTGACGCGTTTGGAGCTGCTGCGCCGTCGCCGTCGGCTTCGACGTTTGACGCATTTGGAGCAGCCACACCATCGAGCACGTCATCGTCCTCTGCATTTGGCGCGTTCGGGTCGGCCCCTCCACCGGCGTCACCAAGCTTTGGCGCATTTGATGCGTCGCCTGCGGCGTCGGCATTCGATGCATTTGGTTCCTCCTCGGCGGCGGCAAAGACGTCATCGGGGTCGTCGCTTGGTGGCTTTGGGGCGAGCGGCAGTCAGGCGCCCGCGGCATCACCAGCAGTGTTCGACGCCTTCGGAAGCACGCCGTCTCCCGCTAGCGCTGGAGTTGGTGGTGGTGGGTTCGGCACGACGAGTTCATCCTCGCGAACAAGCTCGGCTACTCCGAGCGATCCATTCGGAGGATTTGGTGCACGAACTGCAAGTGGTACCAAGGTACCGGAACCAGCAAAACCGGCAGTGGACCCGTTCAACGCGTTTGACGCGGTCGAGTCGAACAGCTTTGCATCTACGCCAGCCCAAGCGCCTACAGGACCAACACCGTCTGCATTCGATGCCTTTGGAAGTACGCAGTCCAATTCCACGCAGGTGCCGTCTCATTTCGCTCAACCACCCGCCGCAGCGAGTACCGATCCGTTTGCATTTGCTGCTGGTGCGGGAGCGTCATCCAAAACGGGCAGCTTTTCGAACACCACGCCCACCGCTCAATCTGGTTTTGGTAATGGGTTCCCACAAGGACAGCAGCAACCCGCTGCGTTTGGCCACCCCTCCGCGCAGATGCACGGCTTCTCACCACACCAGCACCAGCAGCAAATGTATCAACAGCAGCCGCACCACCAGACGCAGGGTCAGTTTGGCCAGTTCCCAGCACAAGGGTTTGCTGGACAGCCTGGCATGCCACCGCCTCAACAGCAGCAACAGCAGTGGATGCAGCCCAATGCCGGCGCCTTTGCTGGAGGGCAGTTTCCCGCACAACAAGGTCATCTGTCTGCTCAACCACAAGCTCCTCCAGCAGCACAAGCACCTCCAAAGGTTTGTCCCGATGCGTGAGGGAAGTGTGTACTGTATATCTGACTTGCAATGTGTTTTGTTAGGCGGACGTGGCGTCTCTAAAGGATCCGTTTGCATCCCTCAGCATGGGCAGCTTTGGTCTCTCCAGTGGCGCTTCGACCTCTGCGGCACCCAAGTCGAATCCGTCGTCGCGCGGCAGCTCGTTTGCGAAGCCCACCGGTTCCCCGGCGACGTCGGCCACATCGTCGTTCACAAATGCGGCGCCTTTATCTGGTGGCCCGCCCTTGTCCGCGTTTGGGGGACAACCGGGTAGCTTCGGCATGGGCGCGGCACCGCTGTCATCGGGTGGAGGATCGCGAGTGAACTCGTTTGATATGACGCCGTCCCATTTTGGATCGACTGCGGGATCCTCCACACCGTCCCCGATGGCATCGTTCTCCGCTCCAGCCATGGCAGCTTCATCGGCCACACCATCGGCCTTTGGGGCATCGCCTTCGCCGATGGGTTCGTTTGCGGCATTCCCCGGTGCACAGAGCGCACCGCCGAAGCAAAACTCGTTCGGTGGCACCAATGCGTACGTTCTCTCTCCGACTTTTCATAGTGTCGATAGCTGATGGTTTTGTGTTTCATGTCGACAGCTTTGACGCTTTTGGATCTCCCGCACGGGCAGATTCCTTGAAGCAGTCCGCGCCGCCGGCCACGTCGTCCAACCCATTCGACATGTTTTAGACTTGCGCAGTCGAGCACAAGGGCCGGTGGTATGGACGAGCCCGAGTCGATGCAGGCGTGGTTTACAAGGAAGTCAAAACGAGGAACGCGTGCGGCGGTAGTGTGCAGTCTGTCGGGTGACTCTAAAATAACAAATTATGATGGCCCTTTGCTCCATGGCTTCTACAGGCTGATCACGTGGGGCTCTTCTATCGCTCGGTGCATCTCGCGCGTCTTCATCGGTTCACTGACTACAACTAGCGCTTTCTCCTTGTGCGTCGTGGCCATTGCCTTTCGTACGGATGGTTTCACGCTCTTGGCCTCCACGTGAAACAGCACCACCTCGTCTTCTTCGTCTTCTTCGTCGTCGTCGCTCTCTTGCATCTCCTCCTCACTCTCTCCCTCCAGCGACTTGTTCGTCTCGTCTGGCCTGGCACACTTGAGGACGCGCGTGCGGTCGGCGTTTTCCGGCTCGGGCGAGAGCAGCCAGTTGCGGCCGACGCGCACGGCCGAGATCACATCCTGGCGGTTGCGCGGTCCGACGGGGAACACGAGCGCCGACTCGTAGTGCTCGAGTGCGATGCGGAACTGCTCGTGGAGTTCTGCGATTCCGTACTGCTGGATCCGTTCGTACGCGACCTTGAACGACTTGCGGATGAACCGCCTCGGCGCTGACCGCCTCGTCGACGTCGTGCACAGCGACGCGACCCGCGACTCGAGCATCGCCTTCTCTTCTTCGACTTGCTCCATCGTCCACAGCGTCGGCCGCTCGGTCACGTGCAGATACTGAAACGCAATGTACACTGTCTCGGGCGGGAATAGCATGGCTGCTTGCGTGCGGTATACCTCCTCGCGCGTGCGCCGACAGTGCACGTTGACCGTCGCGTGCGTATCCACTTGGTGGTCCAGAAACGCCACGAGATCCCGGAACTTGAGGCGGCAGCCGCCCATGCGGCACACGTACTTGGCGTGGACTTGGTGCCGCTCGCGTCGCACGCGCACGCACGCGCCGCACCAGCACCTGCCAAACGTCTTCACGAGCGGCTTTTCCACTTTGGCCGCGATCTCCGGCTCGGGGCGCTTAACTTCGGGCCGCATCAGCGGCGTCTCGCGCGTCATGTAGCGCGGCACCTCGGCCGTGCCCTTGCGCAGCCAGCGCGCGATGCGCTGCTCGCGCTCGGCCTTGATGTGGCGACGCCACCAGGCGTCGGTCTTGGCGGCGCGCCACTTGGCGAACTCGATCGGGTGGTGCCGCTCGAACGCGCGCTGCTGTGTCTTGGTGAGCTTCTTGGGCGGATCACTGGGCGAAAAGCCCAGCGCGTCGTCGCGACGCCGGCGTTTCTTGGACACGCGCGTGGACGTTGTGAGGTCCACGACCGCGGCTGGCGCATGCGGGATCGATGCCGGGCTCACGGCCTCGAGCGGCTGTGCATGGAGTTTCACGAGGCTGACGGCGGCGGCGCCATCGCGCGGCGATATTTCAGCAGAGACCGCGCTCCCGGCCATCAATCGAAGACTGGCGCGAATGGGTCTCCATCAAAACAACGTAGGTCATACCGGTACTATACCGGTTGTCTTCATGGCAACCAATCGCTAAGAATCTATATGTACACGGAGTTTGTTGGTCATAGAGAGGACCAACATTTCTATAGTTTCTAAGGTTGCGAAGCTGGTGTGGTCATGTGTCAGGAAGACAGAGACGAGATTTACTTTCATCTTGTACCGAGCGATCTGCGCAAAGCAGTAGCAAGGATAAAGTGAGGATTGCACCACTATTCTTTGTTTGCTTATCATCACATGAGTTCCCACCTGCCTTACTGAAAACGCTTCGTCTATTTGGTTTAAGCTACTAAAATGTGTTCCCATATCCAAGTACGCTGGAGGTGCTGGACGCCATGCTGTAATACAACACAGTGCGCCTAGCGATCGCGGATCACTGGAACCCTCTCCACTCTCTTGAGTAGTGTAGATGGAGAAGCTCAGTTATAATTCCACCATGCCTCTCGAGGCTTCAATCGCAAGGATACCGCCCGATGCGCTTCTCAAAATTGCTCACAATACAGTGTACACCAGTCCACTCCGAGATTTCTAGGATTGTATACCTCGCCGTCGAGCATGAACATGAAAAGGAGACGGCCTGCCGGGTCACGACATGGGAGGTAGTGGTCGGCCTCGATACTAGGGTTTCAAATTCGACAGACACCACACTAAATGTGGTACCTGTTGGGGGAGCAAGAGCTTAGCCACAACCACCTACGCATACTTAGTTCGCTCGACGTAACTAAATAGACTCCAACTTTAACAGCAGCATGAGGTTGCTCGGCAGGCGCATGAGCTTGTTGAGTCCAAACACTCATAAGCCTGCAGAGCAACTTTACTGGAAAACGTTCAAGATCAGACAGGGTCTATCGCCTTGATGTGGCACTGCCTGTGGCACTGCCACATCAAGACCATACCAACAGTGCCACCGTGGCAATATTGATGCTTCAGCGCATGACAGCGCCCAGCTCAGCTTAAACGCAACAAATTCGTCTTGTGGCTTTGTGCGCACTGTGGAGACTAGGCCGCACGCTTCAACTTATGCTTCACTTGGTGGAGCGTCAGATGCAGCATGATATACACATCGGGTGAATCGCGGCAGACAGAAAAACATCGAGAAGTTACAGCAATTATGAGCTCTCAGTGCTGCGTGATGGTAGACTACGAGGGAACTATGCATAATACGACAGCATTGAGTTTTGATTCATTTTGTTGGTCATTGTGTGGTTACACAATGACCAACAAATTCTCGAGAATGTTACATAATTCTGGAACACTTGGTTTTTGTATGCATCTGGCTTCACATTTTTCGTATTTGGTGGTCAAATGACCAACAAAATGGCCATTTCGTGGTCTTTTTGACCAACATTTTCAAGAGATGTAGCCATCTGGCCCAGATGATAACTGACTCTGATGTCATGATCTGAGCCGATACAATAACTGTGTACCGCAATTATTGCTCAATCTCGGAGGCACCCAGTAGGTCACGTCAACTTTGGTATTGACTTGCTTCTGAATGATCTCTCGCTTTTAATGGCTCGTGGATTCTTTCGCCTTCTGTTTGTCTTCGTCGCGCAGCTCTTGGAGTCGCACTTGGATGCGGCGTTCGATTTCTTCTTCGGTCGTCTTCAGCGATTTGGGCAGTAGCGTCGGGAACTCGAGTTCACGCGCGGGGCCCTTGGTCTCGACGAGAATCTCCGTGTTGGGGTAGTACACGGCCGGCGCCTCGCCGTACTTTTCTTCGTATCGCTCAACGCCCTTGGCGAGGCGCCACTTGTGGAACTGCTCGCGTCCGTAAACGATGGCCGCACCAGCGACCAGACCCGCCGCTGCACCCTGCACTCCACGACGAGGTCCGCCTTTGTCGCCATACTAAAGTCAGTAAATGTACCAGCATCCACCAGAATCGATCGGTGGCAAGCAACACAAACGCACCGACAAGTGACGCGAAGAAGCCGCCGGTGATACCACCGGCTGCGGCGCCCGTGGTCTCATCGCGCTTGCCCCTCTTGTCGGCAAAAACCTCTTCCAGAGCTGCTCCATGAAACAATCCACCACCACAGCAGTCGTCAGTACGAGCCGCCCCTCACAGTCGCAGAGGATCACTGACCAATGTACGTGGACGACAGCAGGAAAAAGTTGGCGCCCATCGACGCCGAGTAAAACTTGACACTCTCGTTGCGCGCCGTCGCTAGGCACGCGCCCCACGTTGCACCCGCGAGGCCTAGTCGTGGGAATACGGAAGCACAGTTCAGCATACCACTGAGTGTGAGAGACCAGCGTCTCGCTGTGTTGATGTCCAAATCCCTCTCCAACGCACCGGTCAAACTGGCGCCGTAGAGCATGTTCTTGGCCGCCGCCTTCGCCTTTTCTGCACACGCCAACACCACACGGACCGTCTCACGAGTCAGCGGCTTCCATCACATGCCATGGTCCACAGAAGCGGCCGCATACCGAGGCGCTCTTCGGTCGTCTCGCCCGCCATCTTCGTCTCCGTCAAAATCTCTTGCTTATTCAACGAACGCTTCTCACTCTCTCATTGGCGAAAATAAATTTGAACATATCACTTCCATTGGTTCAAATTAATCATTATTATCCAATTGAAATCAGGTGAGTGATTGGATTGGCTGAAAAGCGTGCCTCGAGCAGCTCCGGATGGATGGTTGCCATGCATGGCTGGTAGTTTTGACTCGGGAATGGGCTCATGCCACGGCCACTTGAGAATTTTCGCAGTTCTAATCCACCATGGTCCGTCAGCTGCTCGCCACCCGCTTCGTTGAGATCCCCGAGGACGTCAAGGTCACGCTCGACGGCCGCAAGGTCAGTGTCGAGGGCAAGCTCGGCAAGCTCTCGCGCGACTTCCGCCACGTGTCGCTCGACATGCGCCTCATGACGCCGGCGCAGCTCCGCGTGGACCTGTGGTTCGGCAACCGCAAGCAGCTCGCGTGCGTGCGCACGATCTGCTCGCTCATTGAGAACATGATCACGGGTGTGCGTGTGGGCTTCCGCTACAAGATGCGTTTCGTGTACGCACACTTTCCCATCAACGTGACGCTCGAGGGCCGCACGGTCGAGGTCCGCAACTTCTTGGGCGAGAAGCGCGTGCGCAAGATCGTGCTCTCGGAGGGCGTCGAGTACGTGCGTTCGGCCGAGATCAAGGACCAGATCGAGCTCTCGGGCATTGATCTTGCCAAGGTCTCGCAGGACGCCGCCAACATTACGCAGTCGTGCCTCGTGAAGCGCAAGGATATCCGTAAGTTCCTCGATGGTATCTACGTCAGCGAGAAGGGCCACATGAACGAGTAAGCGCGCGCGCCCTCGTGACAGCAACGGCGAAACAGCTCAAGATCTAGCGACTTGTGGTAGGTGACGACCTGGCTGATTTGTTTTTCTCAACAAAATACAACCACCACCTCCTCTGTCTTTCCGTCACTGGGTTGAGTCGCATGCGGCTCTTCTGTCCGGGCGGATTTTATGCATCAACGGAACGAACCAGTTCGTTCCGGAAGAGCAGTCTCCCAACTGCTTCTTCATGTGCACAAGGCTCTTCTTCACGGAAGAGCATTGGGCCGCATGGGATCCTCTCCGTGTTTTTCTCTTCATTCTCTTGGGTCTTGGAATCACGGTAATGTACCTCCCCATGGTGAATAAGAGAGGCTGCATGGGACCACGGCACTGAAATCTGTGACCTGTGGAGAAGATGACACGCAAGTGGATTCCGTGGTTCTGGACAAAAAGAAGAAAGTTGGATTAGGATTCAGTACCGCAAGAAGCTGCAGTAATTGCCGCAGAGGCGACACACGATCTGCATCGTGCTGCTGCTGCTGCTCTGGCCTTCAAGCAAATAGAAGGGCGCGCGGCCCTGTGCAAAGTCGATCTCACTGGCGCACGCGCCGCAGCCCATGCACTTCCACGTGTCCATGGACGCGAGCACTTGGAACGACAGGAAGCACCGGTCCTGCACGTGGCCGGCCACGCAAAACTGCTCAAGCTCGCCAAACGGCACGGCGTCGTCACAGATCAGGCACGTCTGCCGTGGCGGCGGCACGGGGGCCACGGGGGACGCGGCGCCATCGTCCTGTCTTGCTCCTTCAGCGGCAGCGTACTCGACCCGCGCCTGGAGAAACGCCGACCACTTGCCGATCGTGTCTTGGGACCCGAGGCGGTTGTAGATGGTCGTCACGAGCCGCTCCATGCTCGCGCTCAGCGGCGACTGGACGCTGAGAAAGTCGGCCATGAGCAGCGCTGCGATGCGCTCGGTCTTGGAAATGTCGGCAAAGTTTTGCACTTGGCTATGGGACGCCAGCAGCGCACGCAGGCAGCGCTCGGCCCAGTACACGTACAGCGCCCGCGTCGTGGTCGTGAGCGCAGCGTCGCGCACACTCGTGTGGTGCTCGGCCGGCGGGATGCAGCGTCGCAGTAAGTAGGATGCCTGCAGAAACAGCGGCGTGGCGCCCAGCTCGTCACTCGTGTCGTCCGTGGTGGCCAGGTACCGCCGTTCCAGTTCGCGGCAGAGACTCAGGTAGAGCGGCTGCCGCGCGTCCTCGCCGTTGCGACCGCCGCCGATGCCCTTGAGCTTGTTGAGCAAGTGCGGCAGCGTGAGATCGGCCGAGCCCTGGAGCGACGTGATGAGCGCATTGTCTTCGTGGCAAAACCACAGCACGTCGGCCATGGTGCTCATGTCGCGGCCTTGCTCCAGGATCTTGCACATGGTCTCGACAAACGCGTGTGGCTGCGACGCGTACGGCGTCGGGAGGTACTCGAGCGCCGCCGACACGCGGCTGTACGACACGTCGGCCTGCGACTTGCGGTTGGGCCGCGCGGCCGGCGGCACGACGTAGAGACACGCGAGCTGCGCCGAGTTGGGCGACACAGTGAGCCCAAACATCGGATACCGGGGCGCCACGGGCAGCTCCGACTCGCTCGTCGCAACGTACGGCAGCTCGGCGCCGGTGGCAGCGTCCCAGAGCCGGAGGCGGCCGTCAACGCCGCACGAGAAGATCTTGTCGCCAAAGTAGTCGACGTCCAGGCCCGTGACGTTGCCGTCGTGGGCGTGCCACGAGGCCTCGGGCACGAGCTTCTTTTTCTTGGCACTGTGGAGATTCCACACGGACAGACGCGAGCCCGAGGCCACGACGAGATTGTTGCGGTCGCTGTTGCTGAACGTGTGGCGTGAGCCGAGCCGCAGACCAAAGACGGGCTGCCGGTGCGGCGCGACCACGACGCGGTCAATGGGCACGTGCGCCACGTGAATGTCGCGTGGCACGACCGGGACATTGGCGAGCAGCACGTTGCCCTCGCACGTGCCCATGGCGAGCCGCAGCTCGGCGACTGCGTGGTGCGGACGCCGGTGGAGCTGCTGCCATGTGCTGGTCGTGACCCATCCGTGCGGCTCCGTGTCGAGCCACACGAGCGGCGTCGGCGAGAGAAAGTGCGCGGGCGTGGCACTGTCGACGGAGGCAAACGCCTCAAACGACGGCGCATCGTAGCCCCACACGGTCGTGATCGCTCGGCCGCAGAGCGCAATGAGCGACGTCGTGTGCTGCTCGGCGTTGGTCACGAACGGCGACCACGCGATCGACAGCGTGCTCACGAGCGCACAGCGCCGCGCGTACTCGGCCATCGACATGGTCGCGTCACTAGTGGTCGTCGTCGTCGCCGTGGGCGTGCTGAGCCGCCGGCGTTTCTTGGCGCCCTTGGTCGTCTTATTCGCGGGCGTCGTGGAGAGTGGACTCTCGGCTTCCGTCTTGACAGCCTTCACGGGCGTGAGACTCGACGCCGACGAGGCACTGGGACTCGACAGTGTCCAGTGACGGGACGCGAGAAAGTCATAGAGAGTCTCCGAGACCACGGCCACTTGCTTCCAGCTAATGTGAAAGCTCGAGGAGAAATGCAGACTGATGCGCGACGACGACGTGAGCGCGAGCACGGCGCAGGACGCATTGGGCCCCGAGCCGCGCGGGCCCCACGTGGCCGCGACAAACGCCGTGCCGTCGTTCTTGGAGAGCGACACTTCCTTAGGGTTGTACTGGTGGCGGTCGCGTTCGTGGAGGAGAAAGTACGTGAGGCTCCCCGTGGGGAGCGCCGCGTCCGTGGGTTCGCTAAACACGGGCATCTTGAGCGGCACGCGTTCCAGGGCGATCTGCGCCGCGTCCGGCACGAAGATGAAGCTCTTGGAGATGGCGGGGCTGTGCTGGATGTACATCTCGAGCTCGCGGCTCAAGAACGTCGAGATGAGAATGCTGGCCTCCGAGACCACGGCCACGCGGCCGTCGTCTGCCCACCGCACGCCGTCGGGCACGAGCGGACTGCCGGCGATGCGCTCGCGCGAATGCGACTCGGTGAGCGCGGAGGCGGAGCTGCTGCTGCTGCTGCGAGCGACGACGTCAGCCACTGCGACAGCGGCTGCGTCACGAGGCGACGACACCACGGTAGAGGAGGCGGGTGCGTCGTCTATGTTGGCGGTCGGTGCGGCGCGCGCGGCGCCCAACCGACGCAGCCGAACGTCGGCCATGGCGGGAGATATGACGATTGGTCTCGTTTCCGCGAGGAGCTCCAAGGTCCGTGGAACCTAACGGACCAGGATGTCAAGATGTTAAGAACCTATATACTAACCCAACCTAAACTACTCCTTATATCACATAAAAGGGGACATGCTTGCCTCCACACGAGTGCAGCATTCCACTGATATATTTCCTTCCTATCCAAGTGGATCAGAGCACCGCAACTCATCACACGACCGTGGACCCGGCACCAAAGTTGAACCGGCAGACGCTCGCGGCCGGCTTGCCATCCGTAGTCGCCGCCGTGGCAGTCGCTGCCACGTCCGTCGGGGTCGCGCCAGCGGCCAGCACTCCACCAGCCGCCGCGGGCTGTCGCTTCTGCATGAGCTCGGCCTGCATGCGTGCGAGATCGACCATGGTCGTTGGCTCGCAGTTCATCTCGGCGGCGAGACGTACGACCGTCTCGAGCGCGTGGAGCTCGTCGATGCGGAACCGCTGGCTGTCGGCCCACGCCTGCCACTCCTCGTCGGGCACTGCATTCGCAGCCGCCGTGAGGTCGTCGGCGCTGACCATGCGCATGGCTGAAGCAGGCGTTCGACCAGCTCCGAGTCCACGGGCGGCAAAGCCACCGGCACCCGCGTGGAACGGCTTTTGCTTCGTGACACGTGAGACGCGTGCGATCTTTCGTGGCGGCTCAGCGTTGCGACCGGCCACGGCCGTGCTGAGACACGAGTCCATGGCGCAGTCGACAAAGTCCTGATCCGTGAAATCTTCATCCACAATTCTTTCACTCACGGGCGAGATGAACTCGCTCAGGCGGATCGGCGGCTTCACCTGCAGCTTAGAAGTGAGCAGCTCCGTGAGCTCGGCCTCGACTTGTTGCTCCGCCTCTAGTACCGAAGCCGGTGCGGTCGTGCTCGTCGTGGTCGCCGTCAGCTCGTCGGTCGTAGAGAGTCCGACCTGTGCGAACGCATCGGCGACCAGAGCCCTAGGCACGTCGCGCCAGCTTGCGAGCACCCACTGGATGGCCTGCACGACCGACACGTCGTAATTGGTGGGCGGCGACAGGTCCTCATTGCCCGCCGCGACACTGGCCAGGTGGAGCCGTCGGTACCGGCGCTTGACGGCCGCCAGCAGCGCGTGCTCGACCGAGTCCAAGTACGACTCACCAAACGGCGTCTGCGCGACGAACCGCACTGTCACGTTCTTGAGCGTGAGCTTCTTGACCTGATGGGACGAAAACGTGTCCAGCAAGAGCACGACGTGGCGGTTCTCTTCGTGCATTTTCCAGTCAAACGACAAGAGCCACTCGCGAAAGAGCGTCGGCGTCATCCAAATCTTCTTGTTGTACGCGTACGTGAAGCCATACTCGACCGCGGACGAGGCGGCCGCCGCCGATGAGTCGCTCGTGGCGCCAAAGTCGAGCGGCCCGTCGCAGATGAAGAACGGATCCAGCAGCTCGCTGCCGTCAGCGTTGCAGCAGAACGCGACCGTCAGTTGCCTGTCTACGGCGTTGGCCTCGGCCTCGGCCTCGTCGCCAAAGCCGTGCGGGTCCAGTGCAATGCTGAGCTTGGTCTCGTCCATCCAAAAGACGTCCCACGGCGCAAACGCGCGCGTGGCCTCGACGAGCTCGGCGCGGCTCGTAATGAGCTCGTGGTCGCTCGAGTGCGGGTGGGTATTGGGCGACCGGGAGAATCCGTGGCGGCTCTGGAACGAATGGAGCCAGCCGTTTGAAAACTGCGGCGGCTCGGCGGATCCAGTCGCTTGTACGTCGAGCTGCAGGAGCTCGAAAAAGAGCTGCGCCTTGGCCTTGATCTCGTCGCCCTGGATGCGCACTTGGCGCGCCTGGCAGTAGAGAAACCAATTCGCGAGCGCCGTGTCGAGCTCTGGGTACTTGACTGTACGCAGTCGCTTCGATGACCAGTCTTCGCTCTTCATGTGCTCGAACGCGTGGCGCTTTTTCAGTGTGTGGGAAATCGACGACTGCGACGGCACGCACGCCAGTGAAAACTGCGCCTGCGCCCATTTGCCCAGCTGCGCCTGCGTCGTCGTCGGGTGCTGCTTGGCGTAGAGACAGATGAGCCGCTTCTGCTCGTGCGTGAGGTTGGTGCTGCGCGTGCGCTTGGCCGTGGGCGGCGCCGTCGGTGGAGTGGCCATGGCATCGGCGGTCGCAGCGGCCACAGCGGACGCCATGGCGTCCACGGCCGCGAGCGTGTCGGCCTGCGCCATGCTCGCGGCGACAGCAGCGGAGGACTCGGCGTCGGGGACTGAGGTCGATTCAACAGTCGCGAGGCTTGGATCGCTCATGGATGTAGGGATAGAGATGGCTACACTTTGGCGGAGCGGATCAAGCAATATGGCGGGAGGAAACCTCTGTTGGGCGATGGTGGTCGGGCCTCCCCTGTCGTCCCCGGTGCGAAGGATAATGGAGGAACAATCAGCGGAGGGAGGGGAGGGAAGAGATTGATTCCACCACTAACGAGGTTTTTTACTCATTTGAAATCCGAAAAACCAAAACAAGGTTTTTCCCTTCCATAATGTATTCATTTAGCGAGTCACAATTGTCTGAATGATGGTGAGTGAGTCGAACTTCACGCAGGAATGATGGTAATCTGTCAGCCTACTCGCGGTTTTTCTCCGCGTCCCCCCCCCCTTCCACCATACGATGGTTTTTCTTCCTCGTCTCGTTGGGCTCGCGGTCGTCGCTGGGGCGCTGCTAGGTGGTCCCCAGGACGTCGACGGCAGGCTCACCGTGCCGACCGAGATGGCGCTGCAGGCGTTCCGCCATCGCGGCAAGGGCGGCGGCAACTCGCTCGCGACCAAGATCAGCGGCTACTTTCAGGGCAGCGGCTTTCCTCTTGCGGGCCGCTCGCTCCAGCAAAAGATCCGCGAGACCGAGGACTTTCTCGCCCGCGAACTCCCCAAGAGCGGCATTGTCGGCACGGGTGTCGCCATCGTGTACAAGGACAAGGTCGTGTTCGCCAGCGGCTACGGTCTGCGCTCGGTGAGCTCCGCTGCCTCCTCTGGACGATGCTTGGTCCTGTAATAATGCTGATGCTTTGTTCTTCTGTATGGATCCTGCCAGGCCACGAATGCGAGCTCGCACGTCTCGGCCGACAGCATGTTCCAGATTGGCTCCGTGACCAAGACCATGCTGGGCGTGGCTATCGGACTGCTCGTTGAAGAGCACAAGCTCACGTGGCGCGACCCCGTGAAGAAGCACTTGCCGTGGCTGAAACTCTTTGACAAATACGCCGAGCGGCACGTGACCATCGGCGATCTGCTGGCCATGAACTCGGGCTTTGGCGCGACACCGGACGTGGCCGATCTCGTGGGCAACTTCTCGACCGAGCGTGGCTTTGTTGAGGCGCTCGCAGACTGCGAGCCCGAGTACTCACTGCGCGAGACGCCCGAGTACGCCAACGTCAACTTTGTGATCTTGGGGCAGCTGATTGAAAGCGTCACGGGGACGCCGTGGTACACGTTTCTGCGCGAGCGGATTTGGAAGCCCCTGGGAATGGACCACACATTTGCCTCGGCGCAAGAAGTACCCGAGACACTCCGCAAAGAGGCACTCAACGACGGCCACTTTGCATGCGACGGGGAGGAACTCCTTGGACCGTACGACGTTGCGACGGCGCCCGAGATGCAGCTCTCGCCCACACGCATCAGTGGCTACGACGCCGCCGGCTCGGTGGTGGCCAGTGCCGCTGACATGGCGACGTTCCTTCGCCTCATCCTCAACAAGGGCCGCGTGGGCAATGTCACGCTCTTGCAGTCACCGTCCACGATCGCTGAGATGATCACGGGCAAAGTGCTGGCGTCGGGGGAGCTCATGACGTTCTTTGGCAAGATGGGCTTCCACTATGAACCGGATGGCGCGACCGTCTCGGCCGGGTACGCGATCGACATTATCGGCAGTGTGCTGTGGGGCCACGCGTACTTTGACAAGAGCGGCGACGTGATAGCCCATCAGACCCGCACGGGGTTCCTGCCGGCGCAACAGCTCGCCGTGATCTTTATGGGCAACACGCAAGTACCGGAACCCCACGCGTCGTACTATTTGGACCATTTCCGCTCGTACGTCGCCGGCATTTTCCTCGATGTGCCCAAACGTATTTTGGATTTTGAGTTCAAGAATTGGCGCGCGGCCGACCAGCTCGAGCCGCCGTTTCCTGGCGGTCCGCGCTGCGGTTTCCGCTTCTGGAAGCATTCGCCGCATCTCTCGCTTACGGCAGAAGAGGGTGATGCACTCGTGGGCACGTACGTCGCGACGAAATCCGGAAAGTACTTTCCCACGATCTCGATCAGACGCAGCACCGCCAATGGAAACACCGATCTGTTAGACGTTGAAGTCGGTGTCTTCAAGGGCCAGCTTCTTTATGTCGCTACGCTGAGCGAAGCGAATGTTACTGCCAAGATGTTTATCTCGCAGGGCACACCCATAATTCTGCCGCTTGTGGCGACACGCACGGTGGACGGGTCTTCGTTCACGATCAATCTTGGCGTCGACTACGTCAAGACAGAAATGGTAAAGAGTGTGCAGTAGGCTCTTGACGCGTTGGAGTTGGGATTGGAGCCAGGCTAAGAAGAATAGCATGTCGTTTCGCTGGCCTCCACGACATCATGGCAGATGGCGTCGACGAGAAGTATTGCTCGGACCAGTGTTTGGACGCTGCGGGCGAAGAGGTGCAGAGCTAGTGGTGGTCGAGCCTGCGTGAAGGGCTGACAGTGGCCGAGGCTGAGGCCTCGTGCTTTCGCGTCGGCCACGATCAAGAGTTGCCAAAAACGCTTCGATCGTCTCGTCCGTGTCTTGGTTGTCGCCTGTCTCGTTTGTTTGGACATCGTCAACCGCGGGTAACGGGTCTTGATCGTCCTCGCTCTCTGTTCTACTAGTAATCGGAAGCGTCTTTGCCACTTCGTCACAAAGCTCGGCAAATTGCGCTTGGAACGTTGCATAGAATTCGTCAAAGTCGGGCGCGTTGGCAAACTGCGTCGGATCCAGGCGGATCTTGTCGTGGTACTGCTCAAGCGTATGGTTAAAAGCTGTCAAGTCGACCGAAGTGGAGGATGATGCGTCACTCGCTAACGCTGCTTGCTCCTTGGCTTGCTCGGATGCAACGCAGCGCAGTTGCTGGACGACGTGAGCGATTCCTCCTTGTACCTTAAATATGTTGGCCGTGTTGGTTTGGATCTGAGCCGACACGAGTCCCCGATACTCTTTCAACAGGGATAGCATCTGAACGGCAAAGGCACACACGTCGGCGTGGACAAAGCCCGGGGCAACGGACGGAAGCATTGAAAAGAGCGACCGGTTGGCGTTGAGCAAGCCTGGGTAAACTCTCATCGCACCACTCGGGCGACGGCTCTCTTTTGTGATCGTCGTCGCGTTCCCGTGGTTAACAACAATATCGAGCAACTGGAGACTGGCGTCAAGCACAGCTTCGTACTCGCCCATGACAACACTGAGCTGGAGAAAATTAAGCATGGCAATCACATGATCACTTCGAACACGCAGCGCACGCTGGAAACTGACGCGCGCTTCCGACAACTCGCCATTTAGTTGATACAGTGCACCAAGAAGTGTGAACAAGTCGGCGCGGATCACACGACGTTGCGATCGCCACTCGGCATGCTCATCGTCTTCATCGGGGTCATTGCTACCTTGGATCTGTGGGCGACGGGTCGATGCATTTGCCTCGACAACTTGGTCTTGATCATTGCCGATTTCCTCCGGCGGCCTGCGTTCTTCAAGAAATTCACGGAGAATCACGATCGCCTTCGCTAAGCCGTAGTCGGTGCCTTCCTCCGGCGTCTCGATCCGTAAAGTCACTTGGATACGCCACGCGAGCAGAAGATACTCGTCGTGTGAGTCTAGTGTCGTCTTGTAGTGAGCTCGCAGCAGCGAACGAGATGCATACTGAAAGTTGCCTTGGCGTGCATACCGCAGGGCGTCTCTCACGTCCGAACTATACGGCTTCGTCCACTGGTCGCACTTGCTTGCTCGCACACGTACTTGATTTTCCAGATCGGCAGCTTCGTTCGGATCCTCAACATCATCAGAGACAATCCAGTGGCCAAATTCCCGCTCGAAGTCAAAGAATGAATGGTCTTGGATTGGAAGAGGTACGAACTGGAGCCGGTCGGAGTCCACTGGATCTTCACTGGATTCAGTTGCATACATTCTATCGGCTTCTTCCACCTGAAGTCGCACCAGTTCTGGTCCAAAGAGTGGCGAGAACTCGAATTCGGAGAGATACGGGAGCGCGTGGAGAGCAAACAAAAAGTCCTTGACGGCAATCCGCATGGCCGCGCGCCACTTTCGACTGAACGCCAATAGGTCCGATGTAAACCGGATGTCCGCATCGAGGCTCTCCAGCTTCGCTTCAGTATCGGCCGTTGTAAACGGTCGAGTAAGGTCACGCCCTTGTTCGCGGGGCATGCGATCTCGCATCTCCGTGAGGGTCTTGACCACAATCGTGAGGTCGCGTAACGCTAGCGTACAGTTGCCCATCGCGATGTAGAGTTGTGCGCGATTCAGTCGTGCAGCAACGCCGTTTCCCTCGTCGCTCGGCGTCTGCGTCGGAGCGAGCTGTCCATTTGGAGATGATGGCGGCTGCTGCAGTCTTAATGCTCGGTTGTAGTCTTCCAGTGCGACCGCGTACCGCATTTGGTGGTGCAAAATGGCACTTCGATTGTTGAAAAACTCGGTGCGGGACGCGTCCAGTGCGATGGCTTGTTGGTAGAAATCGAGTGCCTCGTCGGGCCGCTCGAGAGCCTGCAGCGTCGTGCCCAGATTGTACATCAAGATGGCGCGCTCCTTGCGGTCTTCTGCATGGTGCAGTCCCGTGGCGAATGCTTCATGGGCTTCGTCAAAGCGCTTCATCTTGTAGAGCGCAACGCCCATATTGTTCTGTGCTCGAAAGCAATCCTGCTCTTCGTCGACTGCGTCTTGGTAACCACTGATCGCTGAGTGGTACACGCTCATCTGCAGGTAGACGTTGCCTCGGTTGAAGTGCGTGTCGCTACTGCGCGGATGCGACTGGATCGCCAGTGTGAACGCCAGCAACGCATCGTCCACGCTTCGCTCATTTGTGTGGTGAATGCCAAACTCGTTGAATGCCCACAGCAGGATCCGCGACGTCAAGGTGCCCTTGGGCCACGGCACCCGGTCCGGAGGTCGCAAGGTCTCGGTCAGTGCTCGCGTCAGTGCCTGGCTCTTTTTGTACTTGGAACTCGTCGCGTCTTCCAGTGCTTTCAGCACACGATACTGAAACGTGATTTTCTTTATGGCGCGGAGAAACTGGGAGCGAAGTGTCTGTTTAGCTCGCACCTTGGCGGGCTCCTCGGTCGGGTCTACACTGGGCATGAAAGTGAGAGTTGAGAATCTCCGCAAGTTTGGGGAGCCCTGTTCCTGAGTGGTCTGCACCACCGATGATGACTTTCTCTCAAGATTGCTTGGGGACATTGACGTATATCGTCCATCCAATGGGTTTGTCGACGACGTCCGCCGTTCTCCCAATACCAAGGAGATTGGACGCATGATTTGCTTGGGCTCGCAGTCGCGCACAAACTTGCGATGACGAAAGAGCGTATCTGCGGTAGCGGTCGTTGTTAATGAGCCTTTTTGGTTGACGCTCAGTGGCAACAACGCTACGCCAGGCTGGGCAAGCACACTATCTCGGATAGCATCCGCTTTGATTTGCTCTTTGATTCGCTCGCTCTCGAACACCTCGGATGCGGGTGGGAGCTTGATCTGCTTGTAGTGCGACAGGCAGTGTGCCAACGTCTGCGTCGCGCGAGCACGTTCTCCTATCTGTGACAGGCAAAAGGCCTTGGCGAGAAACGCCACATAGTTTTCGTTGTCGCGCTTGAGTGCGAGGTCCAGATCGACCAACGCCGCCGTGAGTTTTCCGCATTGCATATAGCACACGGCGCGGAAGAAAAGCAACGCCGAGTCTTGTTGGCGTGATCGATTGGTTCCTTCGCTCGTATCGGGAAACGAGATGGCGGACCCATAGGACGATGCCGCTGTCTCGAACCGTGCCGCACAAAAGCAAGCATATCCATGGAGAATCCACGCGTCTCGCCACTCTGGCTGTAGGCGAACAACGGCATTCATCGCTTGAATCGCGGACTTGTAGTTTTTGAGCAGAATGTGGCACACCGCGAGTTGGTAGTGCGCTCGGTAGTAGTCTGGCTTGAGATTCACAACTTGATTGAAATCTTTTAGTGCGTTTTCCATCACCATAAGCTCTTGCAGTGCACAGCCTCGCATGTAAAGTGCATCTGTATCATCGTTGCGCTGCAGTATCGCTTCCGTAAACGACTCAACGGCCTTGACAAGGCTGCCTCTCTCCAAGTGGCAATAGCCAATACTTGTGTGGAGATTAGGGTACGTTGCGATGCGGTGACGGACGCGGTAGTAGTCGGCCAGCGCCAAGACGAACAGATTCTCCTGCGCGTAGATGCAGCCGCGAAGAAACAATGCGGGCAAAAACATGCTGTGAAGTCGAAGGCACTGCGTGAGACTTTTCGTCGCCATTTGAGACTGTCCCGAGAGCGCGTACATGCGGCCTCGAAAGTAGTGGACGAGAAAGTGATCGGGAACCATCGCTTCGGCGTCATCGTAATACTCCCCCGCTCGCGTGATGAGCCCCATGCTGACGTGGGCGAGCTTGGTCTGCTTCATTGAAAGCGGATTCAACGACATGATTGCAGTCTTCCGAGCGAGCGCCGAGCCGGCTTTCATTTGGTCCACTGCAAGCTGGCAATAGAGGTTTCCCACCAATACACAGTTGAGCATGCGATCTTCACGACGACGCATATTGTCGACGCTTGCATTCTTTAGCGTTTTGGCTTCCTTGGAAAGAGACAACAAGTGCTGGAGATCGCGGATCGCGTGGCCGTACCGCTTCATGTGAACCAGGCAGTTGGTACGAGCCTCAAGGGCACCGGCTTGGAGCGCAACAGTTTTCTTCCCAGATTGGGCAATAACCATGGTCAAGTCGTCAACTGCGTGGTCCCATCGGTGTAGCTCCATCTGCAGGATCCCACGCTCGAGCTGCAACTGAAGCCATTGCGTGCGCTTGGTTTCGTTTCCGAAGATTGCCTTCTCGCCTTTCTTGCCCTTCTGCCACGAAAAGTGGACGGCCATGAGCTGCAGGCAGTCGTTCAAGTCGTTGATGGCGGCGGTGTAATTGCGTTGGCCCTGCAGTAATCGGGATCGATGCCAGAGGGTTTCCATATCACTTGGTAGGTACGCGTGCGCGAGGTTTGCATCGATAAGCGCTTCAAATCGCCACTTGATTCTCTTGTCGAGCCACTTGGATCTCTTGCCCAATCTCACAAAGCAGTTGAAGAGCTTCTCTTCCATGAACTCTTGTTCCTTGCACTTGAAAATTTCCAAGCTCGCAAAGTTTGTTGGTGGAAGGTAGCCTTCATCAATCGAGAGCACGGCCTGGAAGAAGGGAATGACTTGAGAGATGCTCCCCGTGACCGCTAGCTTCAGTAGCCCTGACTCGTAGAATTTGTCGAGCATCTCCGTTTGGGGGACTGCCTTTTTCGTGAGTGCGTACTTGACCATCGAGATGGCCGTCGCTTCTTCCTCTCGTTCTTCTTTCTCTTCTTCTGCCTTTTCTCTTTCATTGAGCTCAGCGGACGTGCCGTTACCTCGTTGATGGACGCTCAGCGCGTTTGCTGCGTGTGCATTCGCCACGCGAAACGCCTCTTTTTGGACCTGCAGTGGCAGTAAGTGGAAGCAGTTGAGGCCAGCGCAGCTGAACATGTCAATGACGTCCAGCGCCTCGCTTGTGACTGGGACGCCTGATGACAATCGATTCCGTCGTGCAAGCCTTAGACTCTTTTTCAGCACGCGAAGAAGCTTGTAGGCAGATTTGAGGTGCCCATTGAGGAGCATGATTAGGGTCCTCTGTACAACGAGGAGTGGGTCATCAGCACCACTCTGATGACCTCCGAGTGGCACAGCAGCAGCCACATTCAGATCCTCAACGGCCTTCTCCATCTCGATTCTAAGTCTGTGCGTCACGCTTCTCCATACGAGGGAGTAGTACTTGACACGTAGCATCAGTTGCTGGGACCAGCGCTGCGAGAGGGACGAAGAGGATGCTTGTGGTTGTGGGTTTGAAGATGTGTCCTTGTCCACAAGATCGATGGCTCTCGTGAAGTGCTTGCTCGCAGCATCCCCGTCACATTGCTCCAACGCGATCATCCCGGCGAACATGAAGACACATGGGTGATTGTTGTTGGCAGCGATTGAGGTGCGAATAAAGTCTTGTTGGGATTGATCTTCATCCGCAGACTTGTCGGAGTCAGCATAAACATCGTCGAATATGACGCCTTCCCATTGCGCCAGCTCTAGCAGCTTGAGTTGGCCAGCTCGTCGTTTCGATTCAGGTAGCCGCCTGAAGACGTCCAGTTGGTAAACTTGCGCAAACGCATCATCACCAGCCTTGTTCTTCTTATCGCGCTCGCGAAGATAAAGAAGCATGGCCACGTCGCTGAACGATCTCTGCTTTTGCAGCTGAGGGTTTCCGTTTTTGGCCTTCTGCTTCGGGCTGCCACTTGTAGTGGCACCAACGGCAGGTGCTGCTATCGTTGCCGGACGCAGACGGTATTCATTTCGCTCCAACGCTTCGTGAATTGCCTCGACCAGCTTGGTCGGTATCCAAGAGATGGTCTCCATATCCAAGAAGTCGCCCAAGTAATCGCGCTTGATGTACTTGGTCAAAAACCCTGGATCCATGCTCTCTACTAACGAGAGATCGTGGACAAACGCTTCGAACTCGCCCGTCGCACGATAAAGGTTAGCTCGATGGAAGTAGAGACACGGATCTGGACCGTACCGCCACTCGAGTTCGTTCAAGTGGCGAATAGACTCAGCAACATTCTTGGACGATATCTTGGTCGAGTCGACAGTCTCTCCGTTGTGATTCTTGGTTCCCGGAACGAGACACATAGTCGGCAAGTAGAACGGCACAATCTCTGTGAACGCTGAGTCTGACTGGAAGATGGAGCAAAACGTGTCAAGCGCGGCCTTCAGCTCGCCTTTCATCAAGCACAGGCCGCCATACATGTTGGTCGCGCGGTGGTACAGATGCACCAGCTCGGCGGTATGGTCCGTGACGCCGACGCCAGTAGATTGTGTGGGCGTGAACGGGTGGCTCAACGTCGTACGGATTGTGTTACGTAGCGTATTCATCGCCTGCAGCAACAGAATGACCGCATCCTGTAGCTTGTCTTGCCGTATGAGCGCTGCGCCTTCCCCGATCAACGCGCGATGGTACGTTGGAGAGACCGAGTTGGTGTGGTGGCGGCACTTTTCAAACATGGATGCGGCCAGCGCATGTCTCCGCTGTGCGAGCCGCAGCTCGGCGTGCTCCACGAGATACTCAGAATCGTGACTGTCGAGTGCGGCGTACTTTTCAAAGCACGCGTCGGCGCGCTGAAGGATGCCGAACCGAGAATAGAGCCGCCCCATGGCCAACAGCACAGGCTTGGAGTTGCCGTCGCGGTTCGCGAGGAAGAGCTGGTCGAGCTCGGCCTTGCTCGACTCGCCCAACGCTGTTAGTGCATCAATTCGTCCAGCGTATGTGCAGAACAGAAACCCGCGCTGCTGCTGTTGCTGCTGCGGTTGTACGTGCTCAGCACTCGGTGAGGGGGAATCGACAGGCATCGCCGGCTCGACGACGTCGTCGCCGTAACGCTCAATCTCAAGCGTGAAGTGTTTCACCGCCGAGACGTTGTCCTGGAGCGAGAGATAGAGATATCCGAGCTTGAAATGCACGTGCGGTGAGCGCCGGTAGAGCCGCGCGAGGTCCGAGTAGAGGTCGATTGCCTCGCTGACGCGGCCGCTCAACCTGTGAAAACGATAGAGAGCGGTTTAGACATCTACACGACGGGAGGATAGCATTGTGGGATAAAGAAAGGCGCCCACATACCACGCGTACTGCGCATAGGTATCCAGCTCCGTGGGCGAGAGACCCATGGGCGGCGACGCGTTGCCGCTCATGGCGTTTCCGGCACCCTGCAACTTCAACGGATGGGATTCTATGGTGCCACCGGGGGTGGTATTTTCATCAGGTCTTATAGCTTTGTCGCATGCAGTATTTCTCAGAATGATGGTCTTTGTCTCAAACGCTGCCACCATCGAAAAGCGCTTGGAAGAACAAGCGGCTCAAGCACGATGCGCTGCTGTCAGTTGGTCATGGGCCCGGCGGGCACGGGCAAGGTATGCGCGACTATCTCGTAGGTATAATGTGGGGGGTTCTGATATTGTGGACTCTGTTGTTGTAGTCCACGTACTGCAACAATATGCACGAGTTCTGTGCGGCGTCGGGGCGCATGACGTACGTCGTGAACCTCGATCCAGCGGCCGACCATTTCGAGTACCCCGTCGCGTTTGGTAAGAGGATGCTTCTGTGTATGGTGGGTTGGCTTATCGCGATACTGACTGTGGGTGGGTGCCATGTGCATTATAGATATCCGTGATTTGATCAGCGTCGAAGATGTCATGGAGGAACTCGGCTACGGCCCCAACGGCGGGCTCGTCTACTGCATGGAGTGAGCTCATTATCGAGTGTTACAGTATCTATGCCTTTCGCGGACCAGTGGGCGCTAACGTGCATCGTGCTCAGGTACCTCGTTCAGAACCTTGACTGGCTGCAAGATCTGCTGACGGAGTACAACGACGACGACTACTTCATCTTCGACTGCCCTGGTACGGTGATCCATGCTTGAGAACTGTGGTTTTCAAGTCTCCAATCTAATGCAACGGATCTCTTGTGAACACTCAGGTCAGATTGAGCTCTACACGCATTTGCCGGTGATGAAGCAGCTCTGCGAGGCATTGAAAGACTGGGGGTTCTCGATTTGTGGAGTCTACCTCGTACGACTTTTACGGATTCAGTGAGATGGACCTCCGTGAACTAACTACTGTTTCACCGACAGATCGATTCGTTATTTATTTCCGATCCGACCAAGTTCATCTCGGGTGTGCTCTGCTCGCTATCGGCCATGGTCCAGCTCGAGCTTCCGCACATTAACGTGCTGACCAAGTGCGACCTCGTCGACGAGAAAGAACTGACCAAGTATCTCGACCCATCGTCTGGCTACCTACTGGAAAACCTTGCGAGCTCGACCGACCCAAAGTGGCGACCTCTCAGCACGGCGATCTGCAACGTGGTACGTGTGTCTACCAATCGTGATGGTCAGTCCGTCCCCAGGAAAACTGACGTCTCTTCGCTGGTGATGTGCTTAGATCAATGACTTTAGCATGGTCGCTTTTGTGCCAATGAACATCACTCGAGAAGAGAGCATTGAGACGGTGCTCATGCACGTGGACCACGCGATCAACTATGGCGAAGATCTCGAGCCTCGCGTACGCACCCAGTTGCTTGCCCTTTTGGTCTGTGGTTTCAAACTCACTCGGAGTCTCTTGCTTTGGAATGATTAGGAGCCGAAAGATGAAGACATGGGTGACGACTAGGAGTAAGATTCGAGGGATTGGCCGCTGGAGCATCTTCCATTCTCCTAAATAGAATTCACTGCGACGTCTCGTTAACGGAGCTCTATTTTCCGGTTGTCGTTTATTGATCGGTTTTTATAGCGTAGGAGTGTTCTCTCCCACGTCGTTTCTACAAGTGCTGTGGCAAAAGCACAATGGCGATTCTCACAGAAAGCAGCGGCGGCGATAAGACCATCGAAGAGCAGCTGCAGCTACGCCGGGTGTTCCGTCGGCTGGCATTTGATCTCCCTCTACAGCGCACTGAAGAAAAGCTGCAGGTGCGTGTTTCATGACGCAGTGCACGTTTGTATTCGATTTTGAATGCTGATGAAATGGGCTCGTAGAAATTGACCGAGAGGCTCTGCTCCAAGCATATCGCAGAGGTATGGATCGCCGCATGACGCACTGAAGTCTCGACTGATCAATGAGTCTGCAGAATGCGCCTGGCAGTACAAAGCAAGGCAAGAGCGCCAGCGAGAATGAGGCCAAGCACGCGCAGTACGCGTGCGAGCGGGCCAAGTACCTGGCGACGCTTCAGGACGAGGCCGTTAACAGCCGGGACGCCGTCACCTCTCGGTACCACATTGACGCAGCGTCGCTGCAGTACGTGTACGACCGACTCGGGTGTCCGCTTCCCCACGGGCGCCAGCAGATTGAAGAGCTCATCTGGGAGATCAACGATAATCTAGATGGTATGATCTCGTACGACGAGTTTGAGCGCAGTTACGTGCGCGCACGCAGCGACCGCACGGGGCTCGAACCGTGCGAGATCTTTTTCCTCACGTGCTTTCTCATGTTTGACAAGACGTGCTCGGGCAAGGTAACGTTGCGTTAATGCCCCATCAATCAATGTTGGCGCGTTAGGTCCATCAATCAATTATATCTCACAAATAGATCGCGCTGGACGACGCGCTCAAAATCTTGTACGTGATGAGACGCCTGACTTTGTTGGGTTGGACCAAACCTCCTGATGGAGATGACGTGCTGTGTATAGCTACCTCAAGTATGGCGACTTGATGGAGGACGAGATGGAGCTCCATTTCGGCAAGCAGCTCGACGAGGGCGCCCAGACCATCTCGTTCCATGAGGTATTGCCGAGGTCGATTTCTGTTGGCATTCTGTTGGTGTCCATGGTCTAAATGCTTGCTATATTGCAGTATCGCGACTCCATTCTGCGTCGCACTGCGCAGCTTGTGGACGAGCATGCGGCGCTGGCCAAGTCGGCCAAGTTCGCCAAACGCACGTAAAGAAGAAAACGCCCACAAGGCTTCCAACGAGCTCCAGAGGCGGTACGACCAAGTTCAACAAAGAACATAATCATTCAGTCACACGGCTTAGAACTGGGAACCGTACTCAGTAGAAGTGTGGAACCGAACACTTCAGTATGCGTGCCTCGGAACGGCAGAACCGTTCGGATGCCGCCTGGCGGGTTTCTCTGAGTCCTGACGTTGGCACTGGCATGATGGCGAATTCGGCCATGACACACAGGGAGTGACGTGTGTGATTCAACAGTTTCAAGAAGGGCTTCTTGAAGCCAGAGTTCAAAGGTGGCAGATCTCCCAACGAGACGTTATCTCCTTCGACGCGTCACTGATGTTCCAGCAACATGTCGCTCGCTGGCAATAGGTGATTGGATCGAGCCAACGCGTCACAGCTTCATCTCACGATTCCTTCCATGCATCCTGCCACGGAATCACCTCATTCATCTCAGCAGCGGGTGACTGTTGACGATCATTCTATATTTCACGTGGAAGAAACAAGTCAGTAGTTCTTATATACATGTATTCTGACTTGTTTTCGAGAGTTTCTTTTAAGACGCAGAGCTTTCACTGTCACGCGAATGGCGTGACAGTGGAGACCTCGAAATGTGCACGATGGGATGAACAGTGGACAGGGAGCATTGTTTCTTTGGCATCCGGGGTCGCCACTGGTGACGCCAGATGCCGCAGAGAAAAATAGAAACATGAGAAAACGTATGAGCATGTGCGACAGACTTGATGCGTGCTTTCAGCTTTTTCCGCTGCGGTCTGGTGGAATCAAACACAGCGCCAAAGTAGGTATCCAACTTCAGCTCTAAGCTTTGTCCTATGATTACGCTGATGCGAGGAGTCACGAGCTCGATAACCTCCATCTTCAGGGTGCGGTACGGATCCTGGTGTAGGGTTGCAAGGGTGGGGAGAATGTGGCTGTCCCTACCGACATGTGACGGGGTGGTTCGTAATTGTGACAATGTGAAAAGATCGCTTCGAAATAACGCCATCCATCACAGTCGCTCTTCCAGTGAATCCATATGAGCATCTGCTCAGGCTGTGGCGCGTCCATTGGCTAACGGGACTTAAAATCCTTGCGCGGCGACTGTTCGCAGGCGTTTTATTGTGGTCGTTGGACGACGAAAATGTACCGGTACTGTACCGCATCTGAATGACCACATTTGGCTGCGGTCCCAAGAGCTGACGTTGTCCCCATGGAAACGGCATCCATCGCGTGAAAAAAAGAACAAACTCTCACTCACTTACTTCAAGTATAACGTAGCCAGATCGTGCGTGTTTGCCTTCAAGCTCGCTCGGATCATCGAAAAAAAGGAACAACCAGACGAGGGCGTTTTGCTTGAAGTACGACGGGAAGATGTGTACTGTACTTTCGGATCCTGAAGTCTCGGCAGCTTCTTCTGCGGTTCGGTCTGAGTCGCCTTTTTGTTCTTTTACTCGACAAAAGCGCGGCAAAAAGGAAACACACTATTTACTGTATGGGTTGTACGGCAAGTGGCGTGGGCCGCCGAGAGCGACAGGGCTGGGGTTTTTTCCTTCTTTTTTCCCGGCGGGATGCGCTGAAGTTCACACACTCCGGTTCCCTTCGGAACCTCGTCCAGAAAAATAAAATCCCGCGCAGTCATTTTCTCATTCTCCATTTCTCTCGGTCATTGACACCAGCGCGAATATGGTGACTGACGATGCCCCGGAATCTCCCGCTACCGACCAGCGGCTCGCGCAGGTCGCGCAGTACTGGCAGCGCTGCTACGACTCGCGGCGTACTGACGCCAAGCTCCAGCTCAGCCGCAGTCTCTCGGCCTCTGATACACACATTAGCGACGAAGAAGACGAAGGCGAAGAGGTCATTGATATTGACATTGACGGCGACGACGACGAGCCCGACGACGCGGAGTACGAGTACCGCTACGTGCACTACCGACGGCGGTCGATGCGCGGCGCGAGCGTCGTGTCGGGACTGCCGCTGCTCTGCGACAACTGCGGCGTGTCGTTTTTCTCGCTGCAGTCGGTCGACAGTGGCCAAGACGAGTGCTACTGCTCGGGCGAGTGCAAATGGAGCGTCATCATGTACAAAGACATGGAGCGCCGCATGGGCGCGATGCGCGCTGCGGGGCGCGCACGAGCGAACGGACTCGCGTCAACGACGACGACAGCGACGACTGCGTACACCCGCAAGAACGGCAGCTATGCGTACGCCTCGGACGACGCCATCGTGTGCCATTGAAGTCGGAGTTTTCCTCTGTCGTCGCGCTCTCGAAACCAAGGGTGAAGCCCTCGAGTTGTGTTGTCCACGTCTGTACTACTACTACGCCGCACGCCTCCCCCGCCACCTAATTTATTTCTTCGGAGCGTTCCCGACACCATCGCCGCGCCGCCGCGGTGTCCTCAATCCATCCCGTGATGGACACAACTATACGAATGAGTGGAATACCACTTGCATGGGCATGTTCATGTTTGCCTGGAAGCTGCCGTGTGCCACCGCTCCAGTATCTATTATCTGCAAAGGTGTGAGTGTACTTATACTATGAATTGATCTCCATTTGTTTTCATTCCCATCACCTATGCGGCGGCCAGCATTGCTGGCTGCGAACTCGCGCAACTTGTCCCACATTGCAGATCCTTCGTTGCCGTTCATGATCACGGCAGTCTGTCTGTCTGTACTAGAGTAGAGTAGTATTCCAACGGTGTTTATTGACAACCCTGACAGACAGCGCTGTCGACAGCCAGTCATTCTCCGAGCGCGCATCCTCCTTACGAGGCTGAAGCTGGGAAGACAGCAGCAAGTCAGCAGTCAGTGATGAAGGGAAGGCGCCTTCCTTCCTGCCCGCCCTTCAACCAGCATTCGATGGATTCCCTTTCCTCGCCAACTTCAACTAATGTAATTTACCCAAACTCCGTCTCAGCAAGACCATACCCGTCGGAAAAAGAACCTTGAGCCAGAAGGCCACCTCGTCAATACAAACATAGGTCCACGCGGGCACTAATTCGAGGGACTACGTAGTGACATGCAAAATCGGGAAGAAAGCTCCACCGTCTTCATATTCAGAGTATCGAGTCCGTTCATGTACAGGCAAGCGTCCTGTAGATTCTCTGCACTAAACCTGCGACGGAAGAGAGCGTGGAGCGAGCCGTGTTTACTCGTCGTCGTCGTCGGCCATCTCTTCGTCCTCGATGGCCTGCTTGGCCCACTGGTCGACCTCGTCGCGGAGGTTGTCGGGCACAAGGCGGTGCTGCCACTTGGTCTCTTCGCACAACCAGCTCATCTCGAGCTCAAACGGGTGTCGCACTTCGTCGTGGAGCGTGTGCAAGCTGGACGCACCAAATATAAACGTCAGCACTTCATGAATCGCCTACTGGGTCCCCAACGGAAGCGTACATCTTGGCAACGTATTTCATAGCTTCACGGCACGTCAGATCAAAGAGCTTGTACTTTTCGATCTCTGTCTTGGCCGCCTGCTGGCCCTTGCCGATCGCACAGCCACGGTAGCTCTACAACAAGCAGCATCAATGTCAGAGAGCTGCTCACGAAGCCGAGTCCTTGTTCACATCAGTACGTACGTAGGTCACGCCGGACGGTTCAATCATGTGCAGCGTCGTCTTCTTCTCGTCGACGTCGTAACCGGCAAGAATGATGGACGCGCCAAACGGACGCACCGAGCCGTAGAGCGTGTAGTAATGCACAAACTGGCCCATACGCTCGGCCAGCACGTGCGGCGGCACATCGCTGCCATAGTTCTTCTTGTAGCTGAGCGCTTCTTCGCGCGCGCGGTTCACGAGCTGGCGGCCGTCGGCGACGAGACCGGCCATCGACAACCCAATGTGGCGGTCGATTGCGTACACGCGGCGGTGCGTGCCCGGCACGAGCATCTTGGAGATGAGCGTCTTTTCGACGGCCATGATCACGCCATCCTTGCACTTGATCGCGATCGTCGTGCTGTCATTACCCACTCGTTATGTTAGCAGTCGTTCACTTCACGTTCGCGCATGACAAACGCCCACGCACCCACTGTTCTCTACCGCCTTCTTGGCGTACTCGACCTGGAAGATGCGGCCTTCCGGCGAGAACGTGCCCGCCGAGAAATCGTACTGTGTGAACACATACCAACAGATAGAGTGAGTATACGATAGTACTGAGGGGACAATGGATAGAGGTGGTAATCGCTAGATCACGTACACCTGCGCCAGTGCTGCTCATCGTGTGATCAGTTCTTCTCCCTAGTCAGCAGCACACCACCAGCCACAGGCATCGCCTCGTCAGCACACAGCTCATCATCAGCATCTCCACTTCTCGGCGCATCAGACTATAGACCAATACGCCGTCTACGCGTTCTCCGTACCGCGCTACGAGCGTGAGATCTTGGTCGTGGAGTCCGTCGATTGCGCTTCGCGTTCGCCAGCTTTCCTTCAGGTGGGAAAAGCTCCCCCAAGGAAAAGGATATCCAATCGCGAAGGTTGCGCGAAGGTACCATTACCAAAAGATCGGCGGTCAAGTACTGTCAGAAACCGGTATTTTATGTTTCTAACGGTCAGTTAAGAACAGCCAATGTATCCATCTCTACTGGTTGAAGGCCGACGTGAAGATCTTCTTGAACGTGCGCGGCAGCTCGGTCGTGTCGAGACACACGTGGCCACGGCCACTGGGCAGTTCCTTCATAATGCGCTCGGCCTCATCGGCAAACGACGCGATGAAGATCGCATGGGCCTTGACGCGTGGATCCGTGACGAGCTTTTGGCCGAGGCGCTTGGGGCGAATGCCGTACCGGTCGAGGTTCGCGTCGCTCACGACAAAGACGAAATAGTCGTCGCCGTCCTGCTCGACGACGCGGTGCACGGCCTCGTCGATGGCCTCGACCGTGTGGTCGCCACTCATGCAGTACTGCGTGTGTGCCACCATGCGCTGGAGCACCTTGAGCCGGTCTTTGCGGTTGGCCGGTGGCTCGCCAAAGTCGACAAAGGGAATATTGGGCGAGTCGCCGCTGTGGCCCATGATCGCATAGTCAAACTTGGCTTCAAAGCCGGCAAAGCTCTCCATGATCATAAGCGACGTCTCGAGCACGCGCTCGAGCCGCTGGTCTTGGCCGTTGAAGCGGTACATGCTCCCGCTCACGTCCATGACAAAGAGCATGCGCTTGGGCTTCGTCTGGTGCATGGTCTGGAACGGCGAGTCGCTCGTGCCGCGGCGCTTAAACACGAGGCGTTCGCCCGTGACGCCATCGACAAGCTTGGCATCGTCCAGCTCGCCACTCGACTGGTGCTTGAGCCAGCTGCGCTCGTGGTCGTACGACTCGAGATTGTCCAAGATGGACCGCAGCTGCGAGCTCTCGCGCTCGACGCGAGAAAAGTAGGCCTCGTACGTGGCGTGCTCCTTCTCCGTCATGCTGATTTCTTGGAGCCGCTCGGCGAGTGCCTGCTCGGCCATCGCACGAGCCTTCGCGCGCGCGTCTGCCGAGACCGCATCTTTCTTGGCCTGCGAGACTTGGTGCACGGGGTGGCCTTTATCCAAACGGTAGGGCCCGCCTCGGCCACCGAGACCGGCCGTGTCCGAGCCGCCTGTGCCGCCGGCCCACGTGTTGCCACCGATGTGCGGTTCATTCTTGGGGTCGTCCTTGCCGTACTTTGGAGCATCGAGCCCGGTCTTGGGCGTCGACTCAGGCGAGCCCACCGCCGTGCCGTTGATCTTCATGTCGAGGCCGTCAAGACTGACGCCGTACATTTGCCTCCATAGTGCGAGCTCCTCCTCGATGGCACCGTGGTCGAGTTGCCACACACGCACGAGACCTTCGTCGTCCAGCGTCGCCAAGTTGTTCTCGTCTGCAAGCGCCGCGGCGCCGACGACACGAGGCAATCTGGACGACGTGTCATTGTCTGAAACTCGGCTCATGGGGATCCTTCTTGTGGTCTTCTCCAAGGGGTTCGTAACTTCCAAATCCAGCAGTGTGTCGCCCGCGCTCGCGTTTACGACCATATCGCCGTCACTCATGCTCCATGCGCCGTGGATCCCCCACCGTAGTTCCTCGGGCGGGCGGCGGGCACTTTGCACGTGCAAGGCCGACGCGTGAGTCTCAAATTGTTGGACATAGGCCTCCGGATGCGTGGCCGTGAATGATGGCGAGGATTCCATTGCGACGGAGCCCGAAGGGAAGACGGACTGCGTCGTATCGAGGGTTTGTGCACCACCAGTGTCCTTTACGATCGCTGCGTCGTGAATCACAAACGTATTGTCTTCTACTCGACGCTCGAGGTGGATCACGGCGTCAGAATCGGCGGGGCGAATGAGCCACTTGTTGGATCCCACCGCTTGAACATTCATGATCGTCGCAGCATGCTTTTGCTTGGCCATGGCGCCAGCGAGATCGATCGAGACAAACTTGTTGGCACCAAAGTCGACAAACTGGATGATGGAGCCACCGTGCTGGTAGCGCACGACGAGTCCAGGGTTGGCCGTGTCATCGGACACGGCAAATTTCCAAGTTGGACCCGAGTATCCTGTGAACCACTGTGTCAACGGATTTTGCTGACGAGGCTTGCCTTTATTCGCCGCGCCACCCACGCTCTGGTGCTGACGACCTTCCAGCGCGCCATCCGGAAGCGTAAAGCACTCGGCGCGTCCGTCGCCATTATCTGATGGCTTGATAATAAGCCCCAGTCCCGTCGACGGCACGAAGATGCCGACCTCTTGCTTGTCCGGCATGCCAATCAGAACAGGGTTGTTTTCCCATTGCATGTACTGACCTTCAATCTCGAGTACTTTGTGAGACCTACCGAAATGGAATACATTTGAGCATCAGACGTTTGGTGGACCATTGGACTCGGCCTTCGTGGTGTTGTGTCCCTACCGATCAATGGATTCGAAGTTCGAGAACGAGTGCAGTGTCATGGGTTTAGCCGTGAGAACTAATTCAACACAGACACCACAAGTGAGCAAGTAATACCAACGCCTGCAAAGGAAGAGAGGCCCTACATACCGTGAACCGAGTTGTCCGGGAAGACGGTCAGGGCATGCGCTCGTTGCTGGCGGTTTGCCTTGAGTGGGACGCGGAACGATGAAACTTCTTCCGTGAACTTCTGCACGCGGTGCTGCTGCACACCAAACGTTCGCGTGGTTGCAGGATCGAAATGGATCTTGCGGCGTTGCAGCGAGCATTGAAATGCAAACGGCGGAAGCTTGCGCTTGGCGAGATCCACGACCGTCTGCTCGCTGGTGGGAGTCCAGTTCCACGTTTCCGTGAGCTCGAATGAAGGCAGCGATTTCGTTTCGGCCAGCTGTACTTTCATGCGAAGTTGTTCGCTGCTGGTTGGCGGCAGCGGGATTCCATTTCTGCAAAGGGTGGCGCGCCGGAGACAACAGCACATACAAGTCAAACGTACAGCTCTATTAGTCCACAACATTTGATGGGCCCCCCCCGGCAGGGAGCAAGCTATGCCAAGCCATGGCTGCGCTCATTTGAAATCAACGAACGAGGCATGAGACGCCGCACAGGCCTCAGCACATATTAGCATAATGCGTACCGAATGAAGACTTCCGAAAGCTGCTTGCGCAGGTTCTTGTCGTAGGCATCAAAAGCAAGCACGTTTTCCTGTGATGGCATACGAGCGTCACGTGTTCATACCAGGAAAAAAAATCCAGCGAGATTGGGACGAGTTACGTACCAGCACTGAGGTGACGCCGTCCTGGGGGAATTTTTCCAGATGCTTGGCGACCGCGACGGCCTCTCGCGTTGAGTACGGATACGTGATCGTTCCGTTGTCGACCAGCTCGCGCAACTCAGCGAAAGCCTTGCAGATGCGACGAAGAATATCGAGCGGAACGGTCGGCGCGTAGGCTTGGAGCAACGCCAGCTCGGATGCTTCGTCGGGGTTGTCAATGGCACTGCACATGTCACATCGTCAGTTCCTAATCGCTAAGAGAATCAAATCAGTAGCAAGGCGATGGTGCTTCGACTTACTGGCTTGCAAAGACATCTCCGATTTCTCGGAAAAAGTTGTTGCCAAGAAACGGGAAGCCCGGTCGATTCGCCAGCACCCACACGCTGAAATCGGGATGGAGCTTGATGATGTTCTTTTCGTCCTGCCACTCTTCCACGGCCACTTTTTTTGGATCAATGAGGCGCATTCCGTTTCCCTTCAAATGCGCACGTTAATATACCCGTGCTCCACAGCCGATAGGAGATAGCAACACCCCGCTTACCAGCAGCATTTCGCCGTCTTCGATTAGACCCTTGAGCACACACACGACCTCCAGAGGGGCTTTGTCGGCTTCGTCCACAACAAGCGTCCGTCCCGTCTTGGCAGCTCGCACGAGCGGCGAGTCTTCCCACACAATGCGACCATCCGTGAGCGTTGGTGCTAGCGTCAACGTTTGGACCGTCGTCTGCACAATCAAAATACCGTCAGTCCATCACGTGCGATAGGACCACATACCAGTCAAGGACGTACATCTCGATGCAGCTGGATGTACTCGCGCTCTTGCTGCAGAAGCTGCAATAACCGGTCGGCCAACTTGTTTTTCCCGACGCCCTGGTTCCCAATGAGAAGCAAATGCTTCTGGCCCGCGACGACATCTTGCAGCATGCCCTTCATCGTCTTGGTGTGTTTCGGAATATCGAAGTAGTGCGGTTGTGGCACAAGCTCGGGGTGCTGCGGAGTCTTCACCGGGTACGATACATCGCCGATGATGAGCTGTCCGTCCCGCTGACAGATTGCATCCACCGTCTCTGCACTGGCGCCGGACATCGCCGAGCGGCCAAGAGGGGCGCCACATTCCGTGAGCAGCTTGTCCACGAGTCGTCCACACGAAAGAGGGAGAAACTGCGTGAGCATGGTATCGTGGATCAAAGGTCGGAGATCTTCCAGCGACTGTTGCGGGAAGGCATTCAGGCGACGGCACGCACGCAGCAGCTGACGCAACGAGAGGTTCAGCGACAGAAGCTCGGTATCGGTACTTTCTTTCTTGGCCTTCGTGAGCTTTTCGGTAAAGTTGAGCAGCATTCTGGCAAATCACAACGGCTCGTTAAAAAATATCGCCATCCCAGCCAGCCCCCAAGAGAAGGCACGTACTGAGTCGTTTCTTCTGGGAGGTGAGGATAAAGGGCCCGAACAATCTCTTCCTGGTGGACCTTGCTCAGCGTTGGAACTGCATGGAAAGTGAACATGGCGATGCTGTCGGAATTCAGCCACGCCGTGACGGACTCACGACCAGACGAGGCCACGGCCGCAGCGGCCTTCTGCGACAACGACGCGTCGGACTCGGCGATCGCAACGATTCGAAACGACGGATGAATGGGGAACACGTCGGGGAGATCCGTCACCGATGGATCTTGAGCCTGCTTAGCCTTCAGAATCTCGTCGTACTTGGACTGTGCGAGCAGTTTCGTGCCATCTGCAAGATCGAGTTCCCGGTCCTGCACAAGCCGTTGAAGCACGCCGAGGCTATCGCTTCCCAAGCGATGCACGCCATCCAGAACGGCCAAGTGGCCGCGGCGAGCAGCATGCACGAGAGGACTGTCTTCCCATCGCGTGTTGCCACTGGTATCGGTCGAACGACGCTGCAAGAGATCGCGCGCCGTCATGTCTTTGAAGAGACTGAAGAGCTCCGTTGCGTACCCGAGCCGATGCGCAAAGAGGCGCGCAAGGTCCGACTTACCGCTGCCCTTTGGGCCCACGATGCACATGTCCGAGCCCACGGCATGGTCCTGGATCATGTTCAGCAGCGTCTTGGAATGCGGGTCCGTCTCGACATATCCTTTCAACGGATCCGTGTGGGGCGTCGCCGTACCACACGGCACCGCCACTGCATGAGCTTCCTCCAGAGCGTTTCCAAAGCGGATGGTGAGGTGTCCATCACTGCCTTCCTTCGCGATCGCGTCGATCGAATAGTTCGAGTCTTGGAGACCAGACGAGAACTTCTTGAGGATGCGATCGAGAGTGTCTGCGTTGGCCGCGGCCTTGACGCCGAGCACTTCTCTTGTGACGGGGAACACACGTCGCACAGTGTTGGCCAGACTCGCGTGCGGGAAGGTCTCCAACACGCGGGCACAGTGGGAAAGCGAGAGAAAGTCAAAGTGCGGCATGCGGGGGCCGCCCGAAAGGCCGTCGTGCATGCTTTCGATCATGTTGACGGCCTCGCGGATGCCCACGAGCTTCTCGAGCATGGCCAGCGGCACATCGGGCGCCACCGACACGAGTGACTCCAGTTGCGTGCCAGGCGAGGACGGTTGCACACTGCGCGCCTGGAAGCGTGAGCGAAGCGGCGGATCGAGCGTCCGTCCCGGGTAGGGCGGCACGGGCACACCGAGCGCGATCACGCGAAAGTCGGGATGCACGCGCACGAGGTTTTGTTCGCGGAGGTCGCTCTTGGCGTACCCGGCCGCGAGCAGCGCGTCGTAGCTCTCGGCTTTCATCAGGAAGCGACCGTCGTCCAGCATCATCTCCCTGCACCGCCACCAACACGAAGAGACAAGCAATCGCATCGTCAGTCCTGTACATCGCTGTAGGTCTCATAGTGATAACGGGCCCGCACCGGTTCTCCAGGAGGTTGTTGAGTGTCGGCAGCACATTGCGCTCAGCCTTTTCCAGTCCTGTCCATCCACACGCATCCATCCCATCAATCCCACACACTCGTTTTTAAGTTGCTGCAAGACCTCACCGTCGATCACGAGCACGCGGCCGTGGATCGCGGCCCGCACGGGCGCTTGGTCCGTGAAGATCGCCGCGCTATCGACGATTTCCCTCCGCTGCTTCAGATCCGACTCGGTCGTGTCTTGCGAGATGGCAATGTACTCGACCTCGCGCTGCAGCAGCTCGCAGAACCGCATGCTCAGCAGTCGACGCGACGCGCCCGGCGGACTGCACCACGCAATGGCATGAGGAATCGACATAGAGAAAGAGAGGGAGAGCCCACGAACCCAATCAAAAACATGTCTTGCTGGAGCAGGTCTTTTTGCAGCATCCACCGCAAATGGCCCAGCAGTTCTTGCGGGTACGCGCGGTCGCGCGGCAAGTACCCGCGCGGTACGAGCTCTGGAAACTAGAGCCAGACACACAATACAGATACGTGGTCAGCACGCATTCCGTCCTTGCTGCAAGAGAGAAGAGGCACCTTTGGTGGCTTGACCGTGGCCACGACGCCGCCGATTTCCACCGTTTGCTGCATGCGCATGCGTTGCGGTAAGTGCTGGAGTGTTCGAATGCCTCCCCATGGTCAAAGAGTCGGACGGCAGACGCACCGGCGTGTGAGACGATGAGGCGCTCCGGCAGATGCCCATTGGCTGTAGCGAGGGAACCGCACGCGCGCGCGCGACGCAGCGACGCGACCGCCACATATTTCCTACCCCGTCCGGAAATGGCAACCAGGCAAACGTGGGAACTATCTGATAACACAGGTAAGAATCTGTTCAAGTTGTACAGAACAGAGGTATATTGGAGCAGTAACTAAATTTAGTAACCTGTCCACGAAACGCCCATGCAGTGAACTTCCACCTTAGTACATGGTACGTACTCTCTGGGTCAACTAGACCGATACCCCCGATGTTCAGCGACCTCAGTTCAGGTGGCACGCATCGATTCGCTTTGCAAATCACTCCACTTCATGCCATGAAGGTCACTGCTCTCCTCGCCGCCATGGACGCTGTCGCCCACGCCGAACAAGCCAACCAGGTCGACCCGCTCATCCTTGGCGATGCCGTCGTCCTAAGTCCTACCAGATTTGGTCTCCGTCCATCGCAGACTGGCTCGGCTGTCTGTGGTGGTCGCCTCATCATGTAGCAATCGTTCCGATAAGCGATCCCAATGCTTCACAGCTTCTGTATGCCAACTTGTCATTCGCAGGTATCTTCAGTGGGCATATAGAAGTAATATCGCAGTATCCCTCTCGGACGTTTCTCAGCATGTACTTCGAAGTAGGATAACATCCACAGATCACTCTACAATCGTCTCTTGGAAAGGCATCCGTGGCGTAACTCTGACCTGGGAATCCCTGGTTCATTCAGTACAGACTCGGAAGTTCCCAGGGAACAGACTCGTTTCGTTTGCGTACGTTTAGGTGGCCACGACTACAGTGTCCACAGGTGCCGCATGATTGCGGGACAGAATTCTATCACATAGTATTGGTCTTCTGTGACAGCTTGTCACTGACAGACCATCCACACACACACACACTGATGGGAGCACATGCATGATCACTCTAATAAGTGTGATTATCCAATTGCCTGCTGTGGACTCCAGACTCTGGAGTCCAGAGACGCATCTGACAACTACTGAGAGGCAGAGAGTTGCAAATGCCAGTCCGCGCATTATGCGCGTCTGTGAATGGGCAGCCATTAACGCCATGGGGTGTGTTATCTGTGGCAGATCTGTACCAGGTGGACATATCTGTGACAGATCTGTACCAGGTGGACGAGAAAGATCTTTCGAGTACGTACTTGTATGAGCATATTGTACCACTGTACACCGATCACGGTATTTAGTCTGAGTGTGCAAATAGTCTGACCTAGGTCAGACTATTTGATGTTGTGCGTCGAGGGCCGAAAGATGGGCTGCGTAAATAGTCTGACTTTGGTTAGAAAAAAATCAGTACATCTGAAGTCGAAACTGACGCTGAACGAAAAGTCCCCATTTGCAGTCGCCATTTCGCCATTTACCGAGTCGCTATTCCTCGCCCAGGCCGTGATGGAACTCTGCCCAACGTGCCTCGAAGACGCATCCAAAGTATCCCATCGTTGCCGAAAATGCGGAAGGCGCTGTCATGCGTTCTGTGACGAGAATACCACAGAAGGGTACGCTTCGCTGATGACCTGTACTCCGTGTGCAACTGAGGAGCGCGAAGAGTTCGAGTTTGATCAAGATGAAGACAACTCAGATCAAGATGAAGGCAAGTCCGCTTTGGTGTAGATCATCCCAACCATCATTTTATTAACACGATCCAATACATCCGTCTTTATTGACATTGTGGAGAGGGTGCAAATAGTCTGACATAGGTCAGACTCATGAGTCACGATCTCAAAAACGCTATTGAGACTAAATACCGTGATCGGTGTAATGAGACGCCAGAAACCCGAGTCCCCCTGTTTCCGTGCTCCGATTATTGGAAAATGGGGAAATCAGCGAGCTCCAGATCTCGCCCTCCCACAGCAGCACACATCACTGGAGAGCACGCGTTCGGGTAGTGTGGATGATCGACTAAGTTCTTCTTGGAAGGATATCCCAGCCAAGATAGATGCGGTTGAAGCGCGCGGGTTTCCCTTCGCTGCCAAAGACTTCGTGGTGCTGAAATGCTCACGCTCCAAGTTCGCCCAGTACTCCACTTGGCAATAGCGTGGGTTTCCCGTACTTTGTAGAAATAGACGGCTCATTTCCAGCGTCCAAACGAGACAAACCACCTCCCGAGGTGGTTTATCTCATTCCCATGATGAGATGAGGGAGTCCGTAAATGAGAATAAGCGCCGGGAAAACTGAACCGCTTTTTGGGTATGTTTGACACTGTAATGCTGTTGATGGCTGCCATTGACTGTGGACGGCAGCCATCAATAAATGAGAGACAGAGAGGCTCTCTGTCTCTCTTTGCGTCATGTGTCCCGGTGTTGATCTGTGAATTCTAATTCACTGATCGCACATAACGAGAACAATATCCCGTTACTATTGTTGTGTACAGCCGCTCCTTAGTTTTGCCCCCCTCAGTCTGGCGAGTCAGGTTGATCAGCATCATCAGTGATTTGCTCTCAGTTACACACGAAGCCCCGTGTCCCGTGACAGGACCGAGCTCCCAAGTGCGATCTTTATTAATTAAGAATGCTCAGTTTTGACCCCAAAAACTCCAGAGGTGCGGCTGTGAATCGCTAGGCGCCAGCGCGCGGTCAGCAAGTCGAACTGTCAGGAGCCGAGCACATGCACCTCCCAAGCCTCGCACTTCGCAGCACGCTCAGTCTGGGCGTGTAATATTAATAGTGATGGGCTCTGAGCCTCAGAGTCAATACAGTAAGTACGACCGTGTCACATTGAACGGCACTGTAGCAGTTGTGTTCTGCGGCACAAGTTCTGTCACATGATCTTCGCCATCCACTACACACATGGTCTTCTGTCAGAAGACCATGACTGCGCGACAGACGCAATGCCCCACACTGTCACAGTCATGCAAGCCACCTAAATGTACGCAGCAGCTGTCGTGGCGGATGGCGATAGTCACCATCCTTTCGTGGGTGATGGTCGCGGTGACCATCCACCACGAAAGAAGTCTGGTGCCCAGGAACTTCCCAAGTCAACTTCACACCATGGATGCCCTTTTTAAGAGACGATCGTACAACATCTACGATGAACTACTAAGTACAGTATGAATTACTATAGATCCTACTTGTTGAGAAACGTCCGAGAGGGATACTTGTTGCTTCTTCTGTATGACGATTGGGATCACTTTGCAATTTACACTGTACCAGCGAACCAACAAGGCTTCTGTTCACCACTCTCAAGCCATGAAGTGTGCTGCTCTTCTTCTCGCCGCCACGGCCGCTGTCGCCCAAGGTTTCAAGATCAAACCCCTCATTGTGGGCGGTACCGTAGTCCCTCCTGGTACCAAGACCTACGCAGTCAATCTTCATAACGAGACCCACGCGTTCAAGTGCGATGGTTCGCTCATCACGCCGACCCAAGTCTTGACAGCTGGCCACTGTCTGGGCAAGTCGAAGTACGTCTGGGTTGGTTCGCACTTCATTAACGGCAGCTCCGACGGTGAGCGCATTGAGATCAAGAAGGAGACCCACCACCCCAAGTTCAACCTGGACATAATCACGTTTGATTACGGCGTCATCGAATTGGCGTCGCCGTCCAAGTTCCCACCAGTCAAGCTCTACTCAGTCGACTCGGAGAAGTTTGTTGGTGCGACGGCTACGGTCATAGGCTGGGGTCGCACAGCTGAGGGAGCTGCGTTGTCGAACGAGCTCCTCCGCGTTGACGTTCCGGTCCTTTCAGACACACAGTGCAAGGCCGCCAAGCTCGAAGCTGCTCCGATCTCGGAGAGCATGATGTGTGCTGGTGGCATGAAGAACAAGGATGGGTGCAATGGTGACTCGGGTGGACCGCTCATCCTTGAGAAGAGTTCAGGGGATCTGCTCATTGGTATTGTCAGCTGGGGTGATGGCTGTGGTCGTGCCAACAAGCCAGGAGTTTACTCGAAAGTGTCGCTTGAGAAGGCTTGGATCCAGAGCCTTGCGCCAACTGCGACATGGGTGGACGTGTAAAACTCTATAATCCCGTTTATTCGTGGAAATATGAATGAAGATGCCATTTCATATACTGCATTGATCGTATGAATGTTTCAGTTGCAGTCACCGCCACATCTTTCTTCATACCATATCTGACCCTTCTCCGTCAACACCGACCTCATTCCAAAGGCATCTCCGTCCTCTGGAAGGTGCTCTGCAGCGTGACCTTCCACACCCTCTGGGTAACTCGCAACGACAAGGAACACCAGCAGGACGACCGCCCACCGGCATCAGTGCGCGTTGAGCGCACTGCCTCTCTGATGAAAGCTCACTTCCGTACAGCGCGCACCCTAGCTTTTGCCGTCGACAACGACGATCTACAAGCCGACCTAAGCTACATCTGTGACCTCGTTCGACTCTAAGCGTTCACGCCTTCGCTTTCTCCGCTGCCAACGTCTCTGTACATTACTAGTTAATTCGGTAGAGTACGGAAGAGCAGTCAACATGAATGGAATGAATTACACTAACGCGTTACTCTTGGGAATATCAGTACTAGAGCCAGGGAGAATCCCGTTCTAAACCGATCCCCGTAATACGCCGAGAGCGCACCACGCGGCGCCACCGAATGAACATCGGATACCCACGCGCCAAGGTGTCGACGAGCGGCGGCGACACGCGCTCGGTGTTACCAGAAGAAGACAGTTGGCGCCCCGCGGCCGTCGGCTTCGATCTCGTGTAGTATCTGTTCAGGCGTCTTGACTTCAGGCGGAGGTGCTGCTTGGTCCTCCGCCGATGCTTCTGCTGCGTCCTGGAGCTCGTTCACGCCCTGGTTGGCATGTCTTGAAAGCGCAGGCGCTCTCGTCAGCGACCTGCAGAGGCCCCCTAGGGAGCCTCTCTCAGAAAGCGCCGAAGCGCGCTTCCACGGAACGCAGGCGGTGCCGACTCCCCGCTCGGAGGGAGTCACCCTCACCCGGATCCAAAAGTGCAGTCAATAATACCACAAACATAGAAACCTCTGTTATGTAAATTTAGTACTATACAATGGTAGAGAACATCAGTTTGGATTGTGGGATACTGTTGTTACTAGTAGTACTCCCCCTTCTAGGCCACTTGTGGACCACAAGTTGTTGCCGATTGACAGTGAGGAGGAAATTATTCGTCTACAACTTTTCAAATTTGTAGACGAATAGCACGTATTAAAATACGTGTATCCAGATTCGTCTACACCAAGACAACAGACGCACTGTTCGTCAACTGGCCTACAGTCTGAACTGCTCATCAGTCATAATAACCCAGTCAACCTGACTATATTCTTGGTACTGGTACACCGCTACTTCTAATTTGAATGAGAAGTACTGTCCTTGACTGTTCGTGTCTTCAACCTCACAGTGATGTCGACTGCAGCTGGCAAACCCAAGACGTTTGGAGTTGCATCACATTGACAGGGTGCGGTTACCACTGGTCACGTATAACGAAGGCAAACAGCAACGTCCCCATTGGGGATGTTGCTGTTTGCAGCGTCAGCATTGTGATGTTAAGCAACAAACGACGTGCTCAAAACTGGTTGGGCATTGCCGCTGCTCTTGCGCCCCGCGCGCTACACTATATAAGTGAATATGAACATGTGGAGTGCCGAAACTGCGCCTTTCACAGTGAAATCTACTCGCGGTACTGTACCTGACACCATTCCACTCCACACCATTACTATGTACATTGTAGACTCACTGGCGGCCAGGTCCAGGCTGGCCTCCTGGCATCAATAAATATCAGGTCCGTGTGAAGTGCTACAGTAGTACTATGAGTTACACCAGGATTCAACATTCTTTGCTGTGGTACAGTATGTCATGCACTTCGAAGAACAGTTCCACTTTTGTCTTTATAAAAAGTGGCAAAAAAACTCTCTTCAAAACTCGGCTGCTGGTCAGCATCATTGGCATGGCCAAGCAGTTGGAAGAGCTGCATAACCGCAATTATTATTAATAGCAAGAGAAGTCAGACCTCGACGCCAACGCTACCTATTTCAGCTTCTCCAAGCAACGTACGTTCTTCCTTACCACTCTTCTGGTTACTTGCCCTTGCGCATCGATGTATCAAGAAGATCAACACCTTGTGGACGCAGTGTGTCCCGTCCCGAGTGTTGTTCCGTTGCGCCGAGAAGCGCGGCATCCTCTCCGTGTGGGCATTAAAGTTGCCGGAAACTTCTGCTGGAAGATTTTTTTTTACCACGATTGGCTACTGTATCGCTGTAATCTGCTCCCACTTGTACAGTAGTTTCTCTCCGAATTTGAACGAACCGCAATTAATTTCGCCAAACGAGAGTCACCAGATTTCGCTACTCCTGGTGGCAATTGTTTTGGCGGTATTTTGACCGTAACAAAGTGGCCACTACAAGGTGTCCACCAGGAATTCGCATTGAAGATTTTTGCAGTCCCTGTCATGGAAGTCTGTGAAGGAGTTGAAAAGCTTCAAGAAAAAATGAAACTTTTTGACGCTCGCTTTTTGCTACTTCGAAGTACTACAGTATTAGTACCTGTACAGTACCGGTATGGAGTACTCTCACATCTCAGAGACAGTACACTGTTTTCACCCACAATCTTCACCCACAATCGCCCTTTCGAGTCACTACTGTATCAGTGAATGAAGGGGTGATTGTGGGTGAAACACGTGTCGATGTGATCTCACTAACATGCCTTCTCCATGGAAGTGACCTGAGATTCTCAGGTCACTTCCATGGAGAAGGCATGTTGACAACGCAAGTGCCCACTGCAGTTGACTGTCAACGAAACATCTTCAACTATCCTGAAAAGAAGACTCGGAGCAAGTTGCCAAACACGTTTTCGCTGCAACTTCCAGTGGCAAATATGTCAGACACGCTGTACAGCTTCGGACGAAATGTTATGACACTGTATGACACTGATTCTTCCGATATTTTGGAAAATAGGTTTATTATATGACTTGATTTAAGTATTATTTTCCATGAGCATCAGATTTTGGTCTGATAAAACCTAGTGTCATCCGAATCTGTACTTCAGTGTGAGAACATCATGCAATGAAGACTGGAAACGCACCCCTGGTCTATTACAGTACTATGTAGTACCGGTACTGATATCGGTGTCGATGACTAGTTGTTGATCACCAATGAATCAAGCTACAGTCCGTTCTCGTCAATTATCCACAGTCCCATAACTGTTCATGTACAGTGTAGTACTGAAGCGGAGTACGGGCGCTGGCAGTGAAATCTCGTTCGGCGGTGTTGTACTGTACTCCGTGAGTATGGGTGTTACATATTAGAAATCTGGTTGTGTGTTTGGGGATCTATAGAACTTATTCAAGGATTTCTGCAGTTCTCCAATTCTGAGTATATGATTTGTTTTGGAACGTGTATTACTATAAGTTAGTTATGCCTAAACCGCCAAGCGATGGTGGTGATGGTGGTGGTGATGGGGCAGATTTATTCGGACAGTACAGAACAGAATGGGTTTGTACGGTACATTACTGGACCAATAATGAACCAGTTTGAATGGCCTTCTCCCCCAATCACCTTCCATTCCCATTCAAACCCAATCGCTGTTTGCCACACCAAGAATTCGTCCATCCTCTCGCTGTCCCTTTCTCACTTCGATGAGCACATTTCACTGAGAAGTGGTCTCTTTACACCTCAGTCTCGGGATGTGTCAAGAAAGTATCTCGCACGGTCATAAACAGAAGTTCTCCAAAATCAGTTGACGTGACAGCACTGAATGCAAACACTCTGGAATTGGAGTCACATATTGTATACGGTACTGTAACATGTGGTGTTGCTGGCAGCTCCAGTCTGGGACTGCACAGTTCCTGAATATTAACGTTAATTCCCTTACTTTAGACGACTGTAATCAGACCAGTCACCAGTCGTTGGCATTGACTCCAAAACTGTATTACATTGGGAGAATTAACTATCTTCTCTGACATCTGATGGCTTCCGAAGGGGCCAGTTCGAAATCTGCGGACGTTCACGTGTCAATCACGGACCGCCGGCCCGGCTCTGTAACTGACCCAATATGTAAGAGTAGTACAGTGCAAGGGCATGACCGTTTTCTGCACGCAAAGCGCCCTTTCTACGCCTTCTTGTTTCCCACTGGTTCTCTTTTGGGCCAAAAGTTTTGGCCTCCCGTTTGCGTGGCCGAAGGCATCTGATCCCCTCACATTCGTTTCCAGCCGTTCGATTCTTTGGCCCTCGGTGATGCCCCCGCCGACATATCGATTTTGTTCATTCATTCTCCAATCTTCGTCCAGCCTCACAAGCCGCTCAAGAAGAAGACTCCGACAATGGCGTCCAAGGTCGATCTCGTAGAGCGTGTCTCGTACATCAGCTCCAACACCAAGGGAAAGGACGGCTACGAGGACGCGTCGACGCCCGTCGGGCTTGAAGACGGCGCTCTCCGCGCTGGTGGCGCGCCCCACCTCCTCTCCAAGGAGTCGTTTGGTCTGCTCGCGCAGTACGCGGCCGTCGGGCTCGTCTACGGGACGCTGCCCAACCTTGTCTACTCGTTCCTCCAATCGTACCTCAGCGTCGAAGGCCAGGTCTCGACCTCGGCCAACGCGCTGCTCTCGATCCCATGGTCGCTCAAGGTCTTTATTGGCATGCTCACGGACAACGTGCCCATCTTTGGTTACCGTCGTCGCCCGTTCATGATGTTTGGCTGGGCCATGTGCGCCACGTGTCTCTTCATCATGGGTATCATGAACGTTCCCAAGCCCTTCTGGGATGAACCGTCGTTCGCTGCCAAGGCGCGTGATATCCCGTCGTCCGAGTGGGCCGCGAATGGCCTGACCTTCAACAAGGCCGCGCGTGACGCCGGCGCCAAGTACGTCGTGCTCATGATGCTTGCATCGCTCGGTTACGTGATTGCCGATGTCGCGGCCGATGCCGTGCTCGTCGAGTACGCCCAGCGCGAGCCCGAGGCTGTGCGTGGACGCACCCAGACGGCCATCTACACGACGCGTACGTTCTTCCAGATTTTCGCGCAGGCTATCATTGCGTTCTTCCTCAACGGCCCCGAGTACGGCGGCGACTTCTCGTGGTCGATCGGTATTCGCGCCGTGTTTTTGATTCTCGCGTGCTTTTGCGTGCCGGTCGTGTTCATGACGTGGTTCTTCGTCAAGGAAGAGAAGTATGCCAAGCCGCACTTTGGCACGTACATTGGTAACCTCTGGGAGGCCATCCAGTCGCGCGCCTTCTACCAGGTCATCGCCTACAGCTTTTTCGCCAACGTGTTTGCCGGCGTGAGCTACGTGGCGAGCAACCCGGTCATGAACATTTGGATCAAGGCCACGAACCTCAACTACAACCTCTCGAGCATCTTTGGCAATGTCGTCATGGTGGTGACGCTTATTGTCACGGGCAAGTACGGTCTCCATTGGAACTGGCGCTGGGTCATTGCCATCACCATGTTTTGCGTCATTGGCATTGATGTCATTGTCGTTATGCTCGGTGTCTGGGACGTTGTGCGCAGCCAGTGGTTCTGGCTCGGCGTGCCCATTGTCGAGCAGGTGCCGGCCTCGATCTCGTTCATTATCTCGACGTACGTCGTCGTGGAGCTGGCGGGTGAGGGTAACGAGGGCGCGTGCTACGGCATGATGACCACGATCATGAACCTGGGTTCGCCGTTTGCGCTCACGATCACCAAGAACATTAACGCGGGCTTTGACGTCTGGAACGACGACATTATCGCCGACACGCACCACGTGCGCACGCAAGTGACGTACACGATCATGATTCAGTACGCGGCCAAGCTCTTTTCGCTCGTGTTCCTTGTGTTGCTGCCGAGCCAGAAGGCCGCAACCCAGGAGCTCATGCGCAAGGGTGGCAGCAGCAAGATCATGGGCGCCATCACGATCTTCTACTGCATGTTCGCGCTCGTCTGGTCCATCATGACGAACCTGTTTGCCATCTTTGAGAGCACCAAGTGCCTCAAGATCACGGGCGGCTGCCACGATTAAGCGTACAGTACTTCTTGAGTCACGAGCACCGAGCGAGTGGCACCTCTCTCTCGGGCGCGCGGGCTTACTGCTTCTGCAGTCGTAGTAATACAGTCAACTTTATGATCCCTGGCTTACTTCTCCTGTACGATCTTATCTCTACTGCATTAGTGCAATTCGGGGCGAAGTGTGGAACTGATCACTCAACACCGCAACGCAGAACTTCAACGCACTGTGGACCCATCTAACTTAAGACAGTAGTGTGCTCACTTCATCGTTGTTCCCACACTGGAGACACTTCGCTATCCACGGATGCAGAATTCGGTTTCTCCGATGGACGCGCCGCGCCCCGCGGGTCAGGAGCGCTCGTGGCCGCAGTGCGTGGCCGCTGGTGTCGCTGCGTTGGCCGTGTGCCGTGCCGCGGGACTCAGCGCGCGCGCGACGCTGGGCTGGTCGCTGCTCGCGTGCTACGTACCGTCGTATATCGACGGCGCCGAGTACCGAGGGGAGCGCTACTGGCCGTGGTACGCCGACGTGTGCAAGCGCGTCTGGGCGTCGATCCCGACGACGCTCGTGTGCGAAGAAGAGCTGGATCCAAACGAGCAGTACATTTTCGGGACCCACCCGCACGGCGTGCTCTCTGCCCATCACGGGATCATCATGTGCGGCTCCTCGAGGCCCTGTACGGTTTCTTGTGTTCCGTCGAGAGCTTCCTCCATTCTCACCCCCTGTTTGTTCGTTGAACTGTATCAGCCTTTCATGACATTTCGCCCATGCACACGCACCATAACCTCGCGGCTTCCGTGGTGTTTCGCGTGCCGCTCTTTCGCGAGTACAGTCTCTGGCAAGGCTGCGTCGACGCCAGTCGCGCGACCGCTGACAAGGTAGAAGTTGATTATGAGATCCTTGACATCAATGCGGAGACAGGGAGTTACGTGTCCGCCCGTGTAGATGCTGAGGAAAGGCAAGAGCTTGGTGATCGGCGTCGGTGGCATCACTGAGCAAATGCTGTCGCAACGCGGGGAGCAAGTCGTGTACGTCATGAAGCGCAAGGGGCACATCCGCTTGGCGCTGCAGCATGGCGTACCCATCGTGCCGTGCTACGCCTTCGGCGAGACCGAGCTGTACACACACTCAAAGTGAGTCTGTTGGTCAATCGTACTTGGTCTCTCAGTGCTCTCACGCCTTTTGATTTCGCTCGGATAGGTTCTTACTGGCGTTTCGCCAGTGGTTTGCCAAGAAATTTTCCATGGCGCTGTTGATCGCATACGGGTCCAAGAAATGGCTCCCGTTTGTGCCCCACGAAGGTGCCGTGCTGAACCAAGTGGTTGGGAAGCCCATCCCCGTGGAGAGAAAGGAGGAGCCGACGCAGGCCGAGGTCAACCAGCTTCATCAAGCATACGTGGACGAACTCGTGCGCATCTTCAACAAGTACAAGTGGCAGTACGGGTACGGAAATCAGCAGCTCGTCATCCTGTGAGCCCCGTCGGCGCCCCATCGTTTTTGCAAATTTGAGAGTGGTGAGATTTCTTCTGAAACCAAAAGCAATATGCAAGCGAAAAATGGGAAATACTACTGTACTGTACCCCAGCACGGCGTGGTCCTTGTCCGATCATGCGACGTAAAACAATCGCATCTCGTTCTGGTCGTCACGGCGAATGTACTCTTTTTGGACGAGGATATCGATGTTGAGCTTGAGCGCGGTAGGGGTGGGGACGAACTGGGCGCACAGCATCTCGGCCACTTCAATGGCGAGCTGAGGCTGCAGAATGTCGCGACGCGTCTTAAGTACGCGCACAATGGCCGCTTGGAGAGCCATTTTACGGTCTTCTTCAACTTCGCGCGTTGCCGCCTTGACGACCTTGGGGGACTCGACAGGGCTGCTTGGCACAGCCTAAAGTACCCCAACAAAAGAATTTTGTCAGGGAACGTCAAATGGGATAGTCAAGTGCAGAGTGGCGGATCGTACCGAGACGCGGGTCTTCTTGTTTGTAAATGATCTGTTGAGCGTGTACACAAAGTCGTCGCCGGATCCTGACGATGACAGAATGTGTGCCTTGACCAAGCTCATGACATGATGGCGGAGGTCTTTTCCAGGTATGTTCGTTCGCTGAGCCATCACTGCCTCCGTCATCTCATCAACGTCATTGAACTTCAACCAGGAGCATTAGCAGTTGCCGTGCCATTCATTTGAAGACATCACCATCACTCACCAACAGGAGGACGAGCATTTGATAGAAGCTCAGCGCAAACTCGTAGCGTTTGTCAAAGCAGCTTGCTTGCAGAATGCCGAAGGATAGATGGTGGACCCACACCAGCTTGCGTCCCGTGCTTCGGTCGGTGTAAAACTTGGAGAATAGCTGGACATGGGCCTCTACTGCATGCGGGAGTAGAAGTTGACCATCACTGGCGGCACTTGATATCGGCCATGCACCAGCCGTCAAGACATCGCAATGGTACGAAACCGTTCGATGAAACACCACGGCCGCTCGATTGTGGACATTTGACTCGACCAATTGGTGCTCGTTGTCGTTGAGCCATGCATCAAACGATTGCAAGAGCTCCTGAGCATCCGCCACCACCACTGTCAGGTCATTTGTTCCAGAAACATTACCACAGCAGCAACGCACTTTGCTCAGAAGCTTGTCCTTCAGCATCTTTTGCAGCTTGGAGACGAAGTCAGCTCCACAAATATCGCGCAGTTTCTGAATGAGCAGCACTTCTAAGTCATCCGCAATCGATGTGCCTACAAAGCAGAACCGGTAGCCGCGTGAAGAAATATACGCATTTCGACTGGTCATCATCTTCCGCACGAACCTTTGATCAGGCGTTTCGCCAAATACTTGGCATAGTACTTTTTGAAGATGTCCTTGTCATCGATGAGGCAAAATACAATGCCGATGTTGTCGATCTTTTTTTCGAGGCTCTCCTCCATGATTAAGGGAGTGATCACGTCGCGCTTGGCGTCCGCTGGACGTAGCGGCTTGATTGGGCTCTTCGCAGAACTGCCTCGCCGCTTGTCGTGGGTCATCAAGTAGTGCGTGTACTTAGCAAGTAGCTCTGGTAAACGCGGATGTGAGTTTGCGAACGCCCGGCACGCCTTAATACGATAGGATCCATTAGTAGTCGAGTCCCACCATGGATGCAAGACAAACAAAAGCTTACCTGATCCAATGCTGTGCGCATCAACGCGTGGAAACCGAACGCCTCTCGGATCAAGTCAAAATACTTGTTGCGAACCTGGACAAGCGCATCGATATAGCCCTCTGGGTTCTTCGCGGCGTCCTCGTGTTCAAACTTGCGGACAACATCAAGTCCACTCCGCTCGATGTACTTCTTCAGTATGTTCTGCAGCAAAGCCACAACATACACGTACATCAGAATCAGCATCCACAACAGCAGGAAGTGCGACCTGATACCTTGAATGAGATCAGTGCTTGATCTTTTGGTAGCTCCGAGAACAATGAGAAGAGCCGGTGGAGGTCTTCGGTTTGATTATTGGTCAGAAAAGTCTCTGCATCCTCACAGATACGCTCGGCGTGTTCATCCACGAGGACGCGACAGCAAGTTTGACGAGCCTGGATGACGGTCCTGTGGAGGTCGAGTAACGTCAGTCGACAGTCTCCATTACGCGTAGTACCGATTGTAAGCGTACGTGCGATGCATCCTTCCTTCACAACGACGCTGCTCTTGTTTGCATAGCAGTTCGACTTCCTTGAGATACTCAGAAATGGTGACTCGCGACAACAGATCTTTTGCGAGCGCTGAGTAATACACCGCCGTGTCCTCCAGAAACTGTGACTCGAGGTGCTCGCGGTAAAGCACCATGGAGTCCTTCTTGACCAGTGCGAGCGAGACGTACGTCTATTGACACAGACCAGCATAAACATCAGATTTACCATTACCGATTGCTTGGCAATGGTGGCATCGTACCTCCACGAGGTTCGTAATGTGATCTCCGTTGTCAAAGACGTCGCTGTGCGCGTCCCGTGCCGCTCGGAAAATGCACATCGTAAACATCGCCAACTTGGTCTTTAGTCTGGTGAACGCAATATCATGCCAGATATGGAGTGCGAGCTAATCACAGATTAATGGCTCAGAGTCAGTTGAGATATAGGTAATACATGTTCTGAACAACGGCAGAGTACGTACGTCATGGATCGGAAACACGCCGGGCACGGGTGCCTGGCCGGTCTCGCAATGCGAGTATGTGATCCAGTAACGATTCAAGTATCGAAACAGTTCTGACGTGTACCCGGCACCCGTCGTAAAGTCCCTAAAGCTTGTGTAGTAGCTTTCCAAGAACTCGGCCTCGCCTTGCACTTGACGGAGTTGCTAACAGCCACAATCCCATTCTTTTCAGCACAGACTTCGCTAGCTTGGGTGCGTGCAACCGTCCTTACCGTCAAGACACGCTCGACATGGGCGACGAGAAGCCCACGCAGCCGGAAAAAGAGCATCTCGGCCTGCGGCACGCCCGGGTTTGTGCAGATCTTGTAGATGCCGCTGGTGGCAGCCAAAGAGACAACCATGAGTTCTTGCTTCTTGTTTTGTTTATCCCGAGGCGGGCAGTACGCATACACACGTACGTGTACATCTGGAGCCATTTCTCATTCGAGAGTGTCTGCGGCGCGCCCGAGATGAGCGAGACGAGCTCGGGCTGAATGTCATCCCAGAGTTTCTCAAAGTTGACCTGACAAGAAAGCACGCGGTTAGACCCCCTGCCTCGCAGACGTCCACGGACGCCCCTCCTGTCTGTACGCACCGTCGAGGCCTTGAGCAGCGACATGGCGTCCCGTCCAGTCGATGGCGCAGAGAGAGAGAGAAAAGCGAGCGTCTTCTCGCGACCTTTTGCTTCAAGGTGTCGTTTCCTTTCCCTTTGCGATCGGCCCTGAGAAGGAAACATTCTCCTAAAACCGCGTTTGGGGTGTTTCTCAACGAGAACCGTGAATGCTCTGTATAGAGGACTAATTTGGTTCTACTAAAACCGGAAAATTGCCATTGCCATCACAATTTATTGCACGAAAATGCAATTGGAGGCGGAATTGGTCGAGATCGATGAGGAATTGCGGGACATTGAGAACGATATTGGCGCGCTGCTGATGCGTCAGAGTGAGTTGATGGAGCGCAAGAGCCAGATCCAAGAGATCATGGCAGCGGGCGACCCGGAAACTGCAGGAGAGGGCAATACTGGCAGCGGTACGGCAAGTCGCAGTGACATCGCCGACTGGAAAGACCAGTTTGCGTGGACAGAAGATGTCCACCGGATACTTACGGAGGAGGTACATGCAAACGTAATTTTTACGGATCGTAGCTGTACGACTGGACCAACAGAGTCATTGCTCTCTGTAGCTGCATTTGCCGTCCTTTCGGTCCGTCCAAGAAGAGGTCATCAACGCGACGCTCTCCAAAAAGGACGTCTTCGTGATCATGCGCTCGGGCGGCGGCAAGAGCCTTTGCTATCAACTGCCAGCACTCTTGCAGCAAGTATGAACCAACGGTTGGAGTTATTTTCTGTAGGTGTACGTACTGACCGTGTGATCATCAAACTGTAGGGTGCAGGGTTCTCAGTAGTTGTGTCGCCGTTGATCTCTCTCATCCAGGACCAGGTTATGCTCTTTAACGAGGTTGCTGGCGAACGTTCTGCCTGCCAACTCACTGGAGACCAGACGCGCACTGATGCCTCTGCGATCTACAAAGAGCTGCTGAATCCAGCGACCAATCTCAAGATTCTGCTGGTCACGCCAGAGAAAATTAGCAAGAGTAAACTGCTCATGTCGCGACTTGAGAAGGCCTACCAAAGCGGACGGCTCTTGCGGTTCGTGATTGATGAAGCCCACTGCTGCAGCCAGTGGGGCCACGACTTTCGCAGCGTACGATGTATGGCAATTGCATTCTTTCTCCGCTACACTGACATTTACTTTTGTAGGACTACTCGAAACTCGGGATTCTACGACGCCAATTTCCGAATGTCCCGATTCTCGCACTCACAGCGACGGCGACGCCGCGCCTCGTGGAAGATGTCAAGTCAATTCTCGAGATCCCGCACTGCGTGTTCTTCCGCACATCGTTCTTCCGCCAGAATCTGTTGTACGAGGTGAGTGGGAGGACACGTCTCTCATGCTACCGGAGTGTTTCCTCATTGTGTGTCTGCTCACGTAGGTGATGGAAAAGCCCGACAAAGATGCCACAGCCATGAACACGGTCGCCGAGCTCGTGCAGTCGTTCCAGCCGGCAGACACTGGCATCATTTACTGCTTGACACGCAAAGAGACCGAGCAAGTCACTGATGCACTCCTCGAGCGCGGCGTGCGCGCTGCTTGCTACCATGCCAACATGGAAGACAAGGCTGAAACACACCATCTGTGGACGCGAAATCGGCTGCAGGTCGTCGTCGCGACCATTGCGTTTGGGCTCGGCATCAACAAACCCGACGTGCGCTTTGTGATCCACTTTACTCTGTCCAAGGTAAGACGGGGAAATCGTGAAGATCTGCACGATCTACATACTGATACGAAGGTTCGTGATAATAGTCAATGGAAGGATACTACCAAGAATCGGGTCGAGCAGGTCGCGATGGCCAACCCGCTCGTTGTATCCTGATGTATCGCGCGTCAGATGTCGTGCGCGTCACTAGCCTTGCGCATGGCGAGTCGGGTGGCATGCGCAACTTGCGACTGATGGTCGAGTACTGTGAAGACGTCACCCGCTGTCGCCACGAGATCATGGCCAAATATTTCGAGTTCGTGCGAACCGTGTTTCTTGATTCTGACGTCACGTATGCTGACCGAATAGCCCTTACTGTCCGCCAGGGAGCCATTTGATGCCGCCACGTCGTGCCAGAACAGCTGTGACAACTGCAAGCGCTCACCGGCCGACTCTTGCACGATCGACTTCACGGAACATGCCAAGGCGATCGGCTCAATCATCCTGGCCGCGAAACAAATGTACGACGGTGATGCTGATTGTACAGTCGAAAGCCTCATCAGCAGGTATCAACACTGCGTTGTTACTTTCCAGTGAACGCCGTCTCACTCTAAAGCAGCTCGTGGATGAGCTGAAGACGCGCAAAGTGGCCCAAGAATGGAGCCAACTCGACCCTTTGTTTGCGGAGCTCCCACGCATTGAGTGCGAAGGCGTCATCATCAATCTCATTTTGCGGTACGCACTAGGAAGATCCGAGTTTAAATGATCACTGATGGCTCACATAGGCTTCTCCACCAGTGATATTCTGCAGCCCGAGATCAGCTACACGGCATACAGCACTAACTGCTACATCGTCGACGGCCCGGCGTACCGACGGCTCACGCGTGGCACTCTCCCAACCGTTTGCCTCCACCGTCTGCACGCACCATCCACGGAATCGAAACCGCCTGCTCGAGTCTCAAAGAAGCGAAAAGCTAATGAACAGGAGATCATCGAGATCGACGATGACTGACGCGCCATACCGGTATCCTCACTCACATTGAAGCCATTATATCACGAGTGACGCACAGGTGTCACCAGATCAGGATTGATCTTCTTCATGTAATAACCCATATCAGTATATTCAACTCGTATCCGTTCGACCCGACCCGTTTTCAAAGAGACGCAATATCTTCCTCAAAAAGAACCCATGGGTTTACTGTGCAAGTGAAAACCCACCCATGTCAATAGACATGCGCACAAACATCCATCCGGTTTTAGCAGAAGCCTCGACTTCCCAGGATCTTCAAAAATGCTCCATTCCCAATTTTCGTGGCAAGCCCTCTCCTCCTGCTCCTCTCTTCCCAACCAACCATCATGGCCGCGGTCCGCAAGTACGTCATCGGCGGCAACTGGAAATGCGTACGTTTCTCTCTCTCTCTTTCTCGCTCTATGGCGATGGTCCACGGGAGCTGAACGACTGGAAATGCGATCTTACTTAGAACGGCACCAAGCAAAGTGTGCGCGAACTCGCCGAGGTGCTCAACAAGGTGGAGATCGACACGGAGCAGGTCGACGTGATTGTCGCGCCGCCGGCGATCCACCTGGAGCTCGCGCAGCAGCTTCTTCAAAAGAACATTGCCGTCTCGGCCCAGAACGTGAGCCTCACGGGCCTCGGCGCCTACACGGGCGAGATCGCCGCCGAGCAGCTCATCGGTAGTGTATTGCCCTTGCCTTCTGATGTGAGATCGTTGTATTAATGCAGTGTGTGTGCTGTGCATGGGTAGACTTTGGCTTGAAGTGGACGCTCACGGGCCACTCGGAGCGCCGTGCGTACTACCACGAGACGGACGAGATTGTCGCCAAGAAGACGAAGCGCGCTCTCGATCTCGGTCTCAACGTGATCTTCTGCATTGGTGAGACGCTCGAGGAGCGCCAGGGCGACAAGACGGTCGACGTGATCACGCGCCAGACGCAGGCGCTCGCGGCGATCATCAGTGAGAAGGACTGGGACCGCGTCGTGATCGCGTACGAACCCGTGTGGGCCATCGGCACGGGCGTCGTGGCCACGCCGGCGCAGGCGCAGGACGCGCACAAGCAGCTCCGCGACTGGCTCGCCAGCTCCGTCTCGGGGGATGTGGCCCAGAAAGTGCGCATTATTTACGGTGGCTCGGTCAAGGGAGACAACTGCAACGAGCTCATTGCGCTCCACGACGTCGACGGCTTTCTCGTGGGCGGCGCCTCGCTCAAGCCCGAGTTTGCTACCATCATCCAGAGCGCCCAGTAGAGGAGTCGGTATTCATCCACTGCGACCAACGGAGACACCCTTCCCCTCCCTTCCTACCCTCTCCCTTCCTACCCTCTCCCTCTATTCGTGATCGAACCATAAGCAAAGAAAATCAATGCACCGTTTTCCAACTGATACTGTGTGAATCTTGGTGCGAGAGAAACACATTTTCTGCTTGGTGTCGAGGCTTTGTCACATGGCTACATTTAGGAAGATACAGTAAATGCCGCCATGGCGTGGTCAACATGAACCTCGGTTCTATTCGTATTTTTGGAACCCCCACGTACCACGTAATTGCGTTTGCTCTCCTTTCTCTCTCCACTCTCTCTCCTCCCCACGCGCGATGGAGAAGAAGACGACCACCAAGAAGCGCGACGCCAAGAAGACCGTGTACATCAATGCGACGCTGCTGCGGTACGAGGTCGTGCGCAAGATCGCACGGGACCGCGGCTGGCTGCTCGTGACCGACGACAACGACCGCTCCGCGCTCGCGGCCTGCACGCTCCACTGGATCGACGTGCCAGACTTCCAGACGACCTTCAAGACGCTCCAGCCGTTCGCCAAGGTGAACCACTTCCCGGGCATGACCAATCTCGCGCGCAAGTCCAAGCTCGCTCGGAACTTCGAGCGCATGAAAAAGCTCTTTCCCGAGGCGTACGACTTTTGCCCCAAGACGTGGATTTTACCGTACGATTTCCACGAGTTCCAGCAGCATTTCAACAGCGACGGCGTGAGCCAGCGCACGTTTATCATTAAACCGGACCACATGTGCCAGGGGCGCGGTGTGTTCCTGACGCGCAATCTCCAGCAGATCAACCGCCAGGACGTCCAGGTTGCGCAGCAGTACGTCAAGAACCCATTGCTCATTGAAGGCAAGAAGTTTGATCTCCGCATCTACGTGCTCATTGCGAGCTGCTCGCCGCTGCGGGTCTACTTGTTTCGAGACGGCCTCGTGCGTATGTGCACGGCCGACTACGTCGCACCCAATGCCGACAACATGGAGCAGCGGTTCATGCACCTGACCAACTATGCCGTAAACAAGCACGCGAGCAATTTCGAGCTCAACAAGGCTGCGAGCGAGGATGGCCAGGGCACCAAGCGCTCACTGCGGTGGTTTTTCAAGTGGCTCCACAAGCAGCAGCAATTCCCCGAAGACCGCGTGGACGCGTTGTGGGACAAGATTGGGGATATCTGCCTCAAGGCGATCCTGGCGGTGCAGCCCACGCTCGCACAGGAATACCGGTCGACGTTTGCAAAGAACCTACGCAAGGTGAGCTCGGCGTCGGCGGCCGGACCGCATCTATTGGAACCATTAGTGGGGGCGCGGCCATCGACTGCGTCCGATGCGACGGCGGCGGCGAGTGTGTGGGCGTCGTATAGTACGCCCAGTGCCGGCGCGTCGTCGTCGTCGTTTTCGATCTTGGGTATGGACGTGCTGGTCGACGAGTCGCTCAAGCCGTGGCTGCTTGAAGTGAACCACTTGCCAAGCTTCGGCTGCGACTCACCGCTGGACTGGAATATAAAGGAGCGGCTGATCTCACAGACGCTCGACATCATGCGCATCTCACCGGACGACAAGAACAGGTACGAGGCCGAGCACGCCAAGACCATGCAGCGGAGACTGTATGGCGGAGGTGGTGCCTCGTCGGGCGAGACAATACCAAGTTCCAGTGAAGCGGACAATAATGGGCCCAGCAACGACCAGCCTGAGTCCAGTGAGCAGGAGGAAGACGAGAGGGCATACACCGCACTCTCTACTGAGGATTTGCGAGCGGCGCTTTCAGCATATTACCAGCGGTTCAACGCCGAGCGCGTCAAAGACCTCGACAAGATTGTCGCCAAGTACGCAGACAACCAAGAGACACTGAACCGCAGCCTCCAGCAAAAGTACGGTAAAAGCATCCAGGACTTTGCACCGCCCAAGAAGAAACTCTCCACAATGGCAAGAGAACAACCAGAGGATGATGGCAATGAAGACGACGACGAAGAGGAGACGCTTGTGGACTTTACGCTGCTCTACCCGCCGCCGCGCCACGCATTCCTCAACTCTGCGTACCGCAAGATGCTCGAGGCCTCGCAGCAGCACACAGACGAGCAGCAGATGCGGTTCTCGGCACCGCTTCAGCATCGCCGCGCGAGTGTCGGCGACACTGGGGGGCTTTCATCTCCGACCCACAACTCTTCGGTGCTGCCGCCGTTGAAGGGCGCAGTGAGGAAGGGGGCGGATTTGCTCGGCCGCGACTGCTTTGGCTTTACGGGCACCGACAAGGCCAAGTGGCTCGCGGCCATGGAGCGAGACAAGAAGCCGCTTGTGGCGCCAGGACCGGACCAAATCGCGGCGGCGCATCGACTCATGCTGGGCCACTCGAGCCAAAAGCTGTCGATCAAGCCGCCGACACCGCCCGAGCAGGCGACGGGGCCAAAGGCTCGACGGGAGTCGGTCAACTATGGTCTCCAATACCGTGAGCGGCTCGCGTCGCTCAAAGCCAAGCCAACTGTAGCCATGACGCAAATCTCTTTTGGCAGCTTTTGATCGAGTAAAGACGGTATCACATAATCCTGCTCCCACACTGTCTCCCCATGAGAAATGCCTCCCATCCTAAATTTCCTGCTTGGTTGATGAACCTCATGTCACGGATTGGATTGATTGATGAACGGCCTGTCATGGAGTTACTCGCATCCCGAGTGCCCGCGACTTCAAGTTTCCTCGGAAGGTCGTCACACGGCGTCGAGTGCATACCTAACCAACTTCAAGGCGGCAAGCCTCCCATCAGAATCCATGTGTTGATTGATGGGGCAGCATCTGCGTGCCATGCGACTGCTCCAGAAGGTACGATGGACGTTCGTGGTGGTGAATTCACCAATGTCCATCGTCTGATAGATAAACAGTACGCCACTGGTAATGTAAGCCGCTGGTAATGTAAGCCACTGGTAATGAAACAAGGACCACAAGAAGCGCATGCGCAGCTGGCCCAATAGCGCGTGGTCGGTCACCTTGATCCATACTATTGATGTTGAGGGATTCTCCAGCTGCGATTCATACTGTAAATATCCAGATACAACACGACTCGGCTTGTGGCAGTCTGCATTCTATCCATATTTTTCTCCCTTCCTGGATGAAGAGCCTCTTCAGAAGATCCAGACGCTTTGCCTGAGGACGCATAAAATCCAGTGGGGCACATGGGCACAAATCTGTAGTGAGACGATCATATCGCCAATCGGCCAACTTGGCAAAAGGCACCAGAGATTACAGGTAAAGTCGTTGGCCACTACTCTGACCGTTGTATCCACCGACACTCCAGCACGTATTGCGGCGCACGGGTCAGCCTGTGCAGTGTCGGGACCGCTTCGGTGGTCATCAAATTGTCACTCTCTGTCTGCACTGACGAGAATGTCATGTCAGACTTCAAACCAGCCTTGCTTGACGAGACACCCGAGAGATCAACCTCTTTGATTGGAGGAAAACCAACATTAAGCGCCATATGATTGGCTAAAATGCATGTTACACTGAGATCCTGGAGCCAGTTGGCAACCTGGAGCGGAAAAGACGGTGATAGATGTAGAGGCGACCCATCCCGGGGAAAGGGCCGGAACAAAATTCGCTGCGTTGGAGTCACACCTGGGAGAGAGAGAGAGAGAGCAGGAGCATGAACCACAACCGAAGAGGTCTCTAGGAAAAAAACAAAACAAAAACAAAAAAACGGTGCTCTCCGAGAACGGTTCTCCTTCCCGGCGGCATACTAGAACCGTTCCACGCTCCTTTTCATTCTCCATCTCGCAGCCAACACAGTCACAGTCACGATGCCGGCGCCGTCTCCGTATGAGTCAACGGCCGCCCAGCGCCGCTCGACGGTGGTCTACATGGGCAAGGACAAGCCCCCACAGGACCGCGTGCGCTACAGCGAGGAAGACGACGACGTCTCGGACGACCCCGCGTGGTACCACGCGCCCCGCGAAAGCGTGCAGCCGGCGCTGCCCATTAATCTGCTCCAGAAGCAGGTTTCTCAACTGACCACGGACACGACCACGGCGTCCGAGTCGGGGTCCGAGGACGGAGACGACGACGACGATAAGGAAGACGACGTGGCGCCGCAGTGGCGGTCGTCGCCCAACGTCATGGCGGTTGCCGACAAGAAGAAACTGGCCGTTCCGCCCGCCGACGTGGACGAAGACGAAGACGACCACGGCGACTACTTTCCGCCGGCCGAGATGGGCCACGTGACGACGCCGCCGCGTCCGTCCATGCGCCCGTCGATCAACGTGAACGTGGTGCACTCGCCGCCGCCGCCACCGCCCGTGACGTCGCCGGTCGGACGGCTATCGGTGCCCGTGCAGCTGCGCCCGCGCGGCTCGACAAGCAAGCTCAGCGATGTCAAGCGACTGTCGCTGGAGCGCGATCCCGACAGCGACGCGCCGCGCGTCTCGATCGAGCGCGAGTCGGCCAAGCAGTACCACCAGCAGCAGCGCACGTCGCTCGCGCGCGCGCGCAGCGCACCGCGCATGAGCGGCAGCAGCATGCAGCGCCCGTCCATGGACATGGGCCGCGACAGTATGATGAAGTACCGCCCCAGCGATCTCACGCTCAACGACCTCAAGACCAACTACATGGGCCGCGACAGTCTTGCGCCCGACCAGCACCACGCGCTCGCGGCGTCGCGCGGCAGTCTCGCCGACAGCGGTGGCTTTGGCGGCTCGCGCGCGAGTCTTCTTGAGAGCGGCATGCGCGGCTCGGTGTCGCATATGCCGCGCCAGTCGGACGCCGAGCTGCCCGAGCTGCTGCGCGCCGCCAAGACGGGCAATCTGCTGCTGCTCAAGGCGTGCCTGCAAGACCGCGACACGAACCTCACGCAGCGCGACGCGATCCACGGGCAGACGGCGCTCCACTTGGCCGTGCGCAACGGCCAGTTCGCGGCCGTGCGTGCGCTGTGCCACAAGCCGTCCAACATGAAGCTGCTCGTGGACGCGATCGACGCGCGCCAGAACACGGCGCTCCATCTCGCGGCCGCGCGCTCGCGGCGGCTCACCAAGTACCTGCTGGAAACGTGCGGCGCCGACGTGTCCAAGGTGAATGCGCGCGGGCAGACGCCGCTGGGCGTGCACATTTTGACGACGCGCCGCGACGACCCGCTCGTGGTCGAGATGCTCTTGCAGCACAAGGCCGACGCAAACGCGCAGCTCGAGAGCTCGACGCTGCTCCACAAAGCCGTGGAGCTCAAGCTCTTTGAGATTGCCGGTCGCCTCGTGCGGTACGGCGCGCGGCTCGACACGAAAGACGAGAACGGCAAGATGGTCTTTGACAAGGTGAACCGCAAGGTGCTGCGGCAGCTCATTAACAAGATTTCGTTCCCGCCCGTGTGGGTCCCCGACGCCGAGCGGTCCCACTGCATGCTGTGTTCGCGCAAGTTTAGCCGCCTGCGCATTGGCGTGCGGCGCCACCACTGCCGCCACTGCGGCCGCATTTGCTGTGGCCAGTGCTCGCACGTCTCGGTCGAGTCGGTCGCGTTTCCCGAGACGTTTGACGAGCGGCTCAAGAAGGGCTCGGCCGCGGGCAACGACGACAAGAAGCGCGTGTGCAAGACGTGCAGCTCGGTGTTTAAGGAGCGCGAAAAGCCCCAGGAAAAGAAGACGCTCATTGGTGAGTTTATGGCGAGCACGTTTGGCATGGCGTGGGAAGAAGTTGGCGGCCAGCAGAACGCGCCGCGACGAAGCTCGGTCGCCTAAGACGTGCGAGCGGGTGCAGCCCTCGCTCCGAGGAGAGAGGAAGAAATCGACAGGGGCGGACTAGAGAGCGACGATACGAAGTCGCGCGACGACGACGCCGCCCCTGTACCTACAGCTCTTTTTTTTAAACACGGTACGGCCCACAGGAGCGCCGTGACGAATACTAGTATGTTGTATGTCAGTGTACAAAAGGTGAATATGAACGGTGACTGTTGGCAAGACCTCGCTGAGCATTGTATCAGTCCATCCATCCACCCATGCTGCCAGCGATTGCCAGCAGTTGTATACGTGTCCTTTGTCTAGGGGATGCCATGGAGAGATCCGTGACGTGGCGAGGACCATCATCAGCATGTCTCGGCTACACATGAAACGACGCTGGGATAGCAGAGGATTGGATACGTAACTCTCGGTAGCAATGATATGGAAATGACCGCTATATTACTACTTGGCGTTCTTGGTCTGCAAGTACTCGAGCACCTGCGCCAACTGCGTCTTGACTTCCTCAGTCATCTACAAGAACAAAAGAAGCAGTGGCGCTTCGTCAGCATTGACGTTGGCGTCTCAGAGACGCGTACTTGTGCGCGCCGTTACCATGAGGTCCGTGTTCTCTTCCTGCTCCTTGGCCTTGACAAACTTGTTGAGGATCTTGGCCGCGGCCTCCTCGCTCAGCGCCTTCGACTTGAGCACCTCCATTGTCGTCTGGGGGAATGCAATGGGGGACTGGTTGGCCCATGGCATGGCATGGCTTGGTCTCAGACATTTGCATCAGACTCAGATTTCGAGAGCTGGAAGTCTGAGTACTCAATACGCGTCATACAGTTCAAAATGGACGCCGTAACGCAGTGGCTATGGGAGGAATTCCAGTGGCCACCGTGGGCGTCCGGCTGCTGCATTGCCCTCTGTCTGTGCTTACTGATGCTCCATGCAGTGGGGAAGCTAAAGCAGCATTCGTCCGTGAGCGCAACGCGTCGATCCGTCGGCCATGAAAGCGCCGAGTTTCGCAGCTTCCAGCGCCAATATCTCGTCGTGTACTTCCTCGTCATGTTTGCCGACTGGCTGCAAGGCACCCACATGTACAGTCTGTATGAGGTATGTAATCTTCAGCAAGCTTCTTACAAGTCGTAGTGGATCGGGTTTCGCTGAACGTCTTGATATCCACAAAACTGAAGAGCTACGGCTTGAACATCAGCGCCTTGTTTCTCACGGGCTTCCTCTCCTCGGCACTACTGGGCAACGTCGTGGGTCCGATCGTGGACAAATACGGACGTCGCAACGCCTGTCTCGTCTTCTGCGTGCTGGAGATTGTCATCAACGCACTGGAGAACGTGCCCAGCATGGCAGTGCTGCTGCTCGGCCGCGTGCTCGGGGGTGTCTCCACGTCGCTGCTCTTCTCTGCGTTTGAGAGCTGGATGGTCACAGAGCACCGTGCAAGAGGTTCACTTTGCTTCTGTTTATGAATGCTCCGTGGGTATGGCGGTTATGAACTCATTCATCCGGTTGTTTTGTGTAGGTTTCAGTGAGGAGTGGATCGCCAAAACCTTTGCTATCGCGTCCGAGGGCAATGGGCTGCTGGCTGTTTTTGCGGGCATCGTTGCACAACTCACAGCGGACGCGGTCGGCGAGATTGGACCGTTCCGGTTGGCCATTGTAGTCACGGCTGTGGCCATGGCCTTTATCTTCTCGTGGAAGGAGAACTTTGGATCCCACTCGGAATCGCCTGCTACCGCCAGTGACAAGAAAGTCCGAACAGATACCTCAACGCCACCCTGGTCACTCAGCGTGTTCGCAGTCGGCTTGTGCTATTCGCTGTTTGAGGGAGCGATGTATGTCTTCGGTACGTACACTCTTCCTCTCTCGAGAACGTAGCTGTATCGAGCTCTAACGATACTTACTGTGGGTCGAGCAGTCTTTTTGTGGTACCCGGCGCTGTATGCTGTTGTCCCGGGATCGCTCCTTCCCAGCGGACTCGTGTTCTCCTCGTTCATGGTGTGTATCGCGATCGGCGGCAAGCTCTACGATATGCTCAGCAACAAGATCAGCGAAGAAAAGCTTGCGATCGTACTGTGTTGTCTCTCGGCTGGTGTCTTCCTTGTGCCTGTGGTACGTAAGCACCCTTCCAGTCCCCCACCTTTCTGGATGACCGCATGCTCATCACAACACGACACGTATCCTTAGATCTCGAGCCAGTACGAGTTCATCCTCACGGGCTTCCTCATCTTCGAGGTGAGCTTGCCATACAGGAACTCTTCCCGATATTTCTCCTATCCAACTAAACGCATGTGTAGATGTGTGTGGGTGCGTTCTCGCCGTGCACTGGTACCTTGCGGAGTCGCTACTTCCCGAGCGAGCGCCTCAGCACCACGCTCAGTACGTTTCGCCTGCCGACCAACGTGATCGTTGTGCTGGGCACGGGCGGCTCCAACTACTTCAACCGCGACCAGCTCTTCCTGTTCTGCTCGGCCATGATGGTCATCGCTGGAGCCTGTGGAGTTGTCTTGGTGACCACGACCCCACTAATGGAAGCAGGAGAAAAGTGTGTCGCTGCGAAACCCAAGCGAGCGTGACCAAGGGCGAAGAGAAGAATAATGTCGTATTTTGAAGTGTTTTAGGTCGCCTTCTTCTTAACGTAAAGCGCCAGTAGAGCAAGCATGCACTAGCAAACAGAAACATAACCATGTGAGTATAGGAGACCGGGACCGCGTGGGAGAATCACACTGGACGTACCGCACACAGCACGCCAATGGCGACCATCATCTTGACGTTTTGCCACCACAAGTGCTGGCGCAGATTCTTGCTCGACTGGGCAAACGCGGATGCCTGCGTGCTGTCGATACAGAAGAAATAATAGGTTAATGAGATGAGGGAAAGTCAACGACACGCTCGCCTCTGCCAGCGCCACGATACGTACTTGAGCTGTTCCGACTTGTCCACGAGCAGTTCAATCTTGTCGCCACGTTCCAGCACTTTGCCAATGTTCTTTTGCATGCTGTCCTTGACTGTATCCAAGTCCTTCCGCAGTGCGTGGAGCTTCTCGGCGCCTGCCTCGGTCGAGTACAGTTCCTATTGGATAGCATGTCGTCCGTCAACACTCTGTCAAAGATAGATACAGAGTGAAAGAGGACGCACCATTTGCTTCTTAAGCGTCGACGCGAAATCCCGGTTCATGTCAAGCTTGAGTTTGGTCATTTTCCCTCGAATGCCAAACTGCTGGTCGAACAATTGATTCACGTGCTTGAGAAAGAGCGCCGCCGAACTAGGACGAACAGAGAACCACACGTCAAGCAAAATCCCATACTATTCTATACGTGTAGTACTGTGGCCTGCGCGACGTACCTCTTGCCAAAAGCCTCGTCCGTGACGCACACGTAGACGATCTCGTCGTCCACGCGGTACGAGTACGTGCGGCTGTCGCACTCGACGCTCTCGAACGACGGCTCGTCAAAATTGAGCTTCTTGAGCAGCTTCTGCGCGATCTCGCTCATCTTCTTGTCGCCGCCATTGCTGTGCTCGGCTAGCGGACAGTGCTTGTTCGCGATGAGGCAGTAGTAGATCGCCATGGTCTCCCCGAATGGCTCCACGAGTCCGCGGACAGGCGGCGCGATGAGGGATCGTGGCTTGTCGTTTTCGGAAGAAGAGTGCGAGATGGGACTTGCAGCTCTTTTACCATCACTCTCGATGGCACTGAACCTACCCGTTCTATACCGATATCTTGAGAGTAGCAAAGCTAGGCTAATTGGTCCCTACTGTATCTCTTCGAGAAGCTAATTACTCAGTACAGAAGCTGGGTTCAGAATAAATATGAGGCGAGGTCGCCTCATTCTCCAAGATGACCAGCAAGCGTACGACCGACTCCGACTCGCTCAGCGTGCATGAGAAGCGTGAGCTCGTCGCTCGCGTAATCGCGAATGCCACCCGCGTCGACGCAGCTGGAGCAAGTGGGGCGAAGGGAGCGATTGGCACGAGCGAGCGGTTCCCGTTGCCTGGCCTGGCCTTCACAAAAGACCGTGAAGAGCTCCACTTGCCACTCACACCTGACGATACATGCACCCGAAAGATCAAGACGCGCGCCACCATTGCGCAGCATCCACTCGGCGTCGCCAATGGTCAAGCCGCCGCCTCGTGGGAAGTGTGCGGCGCGTCGCTCGAACTCCGGAACCCTCGGTGGGCCGCGTTCCTCGACGAGTCCGTGACGGCGATGCGCGAGAAGCTGACCATCGCGCCGACCGCTGAGGTCAGTTTGTCGCTGAGGAAGATGGCGCTGGTGGGAGCCGGTGCGCAGCTCCGCATTGATCGGGAACATTCAGAAGAAGAAGATGAAGACGAGAAGGTCGGTGATGAGGACGGGGTAGTGTTTGGAAGTTTCGTGGTCGTGTTGCCAAGCATGTATGAGAGTGGAGAAAGAGGCATGTTTCGCTTGCCACCAGATCCGGAAGCCACCAAGCAACGCAGTTACTGGCCGAATCACGCGCCGTCCCCACCCAAGCGCCGCAATATATACGATCTGCAGTACGCCGCGTTCTACAACGACTCGGAGTGTGTGGTGGAGCCCGTGGTGAGTGGCGAGGCGCTCTTTCTCGTGTACGATCTCGTGACCACGACGCCGAGCGAGATGCCGCTTGTCGCAGGGCCGAAACTCCTTCAGCAAGTGCTGAATGATGCTCTCACCGACTACTTTGACGTCGTACCCGTGTCGCTGGCCAAGCGATTCAAGCTGAGTGTGGACGTGTCCCGCAATCTCAACGAGTTCTTAACCGACCGCCGCTTCTTGTATCCGGTTGTTGGTAGCTCATTTGAGAAACTATTCTACGAGAAGGATCGACAAGTTGCGGACCGACTGGCGGCATTTTGCCGACAGAGCCAGGGGCAGTACGCACTGTACCTCGTCAACATGAGCTGCGTGCGGAAGAAATACGATCGCTACGATAGCACCTACTCGGTGTGCCTTCATGGCCCCTGCATTCGCCATGGCGAGACCAGAGAGCGTATGTTTCCACGCTCACCAGTGCGATTCTACGATGAACTATCTCACTCGGGCATGTTGGAGACTCTCGAGTATTTAAAGGACGGAGAAGACAGGGACGTCGATGGTTGGAAGGTCGAGGATGTCTATGGGTACACGTCTGACGAAGAAGACGACGACAGACGCGACTGCAAAACGAAACGCGAAGACACCCACGCACTCGTCGTGCAGCCAACGACCTTGGAGCACGCGCAGTGGGCGAAGGGGCCATTCAAAAGGATCGTCGAGAAGGCGCACGAGCTGGCAGACGGCTCCCGCGATGAAGGCTCGCGCCTCGTGCGACGCGTGCTTTCGACCAAACGAGGCTGGGACGATGAAGAAGAGAGGTTCGAGCATATGTTTAACGCCGTGCTGGCGCTCGACGACGCAACGGTGTTTCATGACTTGCTGCGCAGCGTCTCGAGCTTCGAGTCTGAGGATGAGAACATACCCCGTGGCATCCAGCACTTCGGATTCGATGCCTGTCTCGCAGTCATTGAGAGTATCCTGGATGATCCACGGTCGACGTTCCGCAGCCGCGTGAATCTTGTGTGCATGTCGCTTCTCGACTCCTCCAACACGGACCACATTGACCACCTCATGCAGAAGATCGCGGGGGTCGTGCCGTGGGCTGGAACGCGCGCTCCGACCGAGCAAACGGCTAGTAGGATCTATGGCGAGGATTTGTACGAAGAAGATTTGGCTCGCCTCTTCGAGATCGCCTTCCGCTCGTCCCCCAGTACGCTACTGAAACTCGTCGGTGAGCCCCAAGCCGTGCCTGTGACGATTGGCTGTCTCGTCCCGTCGCTAGTGGCATTTGCGAAGGAACTGTCGGCCGCGGACCGCATGGTGCTGCTGCCCTTGCTGCACTCGCTTCGTGGCACGGTCGAGGCGGCCATGAGGGACAACGGACCTTTCACTGAGACTGTGAATAGGTACGACTACAAATTTGCCGTCGACGCTATCGAGTTGCTGTCGTCTCTCATCGACTGAACAGACACACGTATGTGTGCAACACGTACCCAGTAGAATAGGAAAGTTGGGCAGAGAAGTGAGCAAAAGGATCTTGCAAACCACGTATCATCGCCACAGCGACCACGCCTCTTGGACAAGACTTTGGTAGTAGAGCAAGATTTTGTCGACCAATACTGTAGATAGGGGCTCGTATCGAAGGTATCGTTCAACGGCGTACTGCGGCGTACTGTAGCAACATAACATGATCTGGCACCACGCAGCTGCTGGCCATGACATTTCAAGCAGCAATCACTCGTAATGCAGTACGGGTACATCGAAACATACCACCCCCAGGAAATTGATCATTTTGGCTCGAAATAGAGCTTAGTACCGTGCTTTTCCACCGTGGTCACGGGCAACGTCTACATCTCACATGGGGTCATTAGCTCACACGGCCGTGAAGTTCACGATTCCACTTTGCAAGCTGACCAGCAAGCGGAAGACCGACTCCGACTCACTCACTGGCGTGGGTGGCAAGTGGAGCTCTTCGCTATCGTTTGTGAAGGCCAGTCCGGGCAGCGGGAACCTCTAGCTCGCACCACTCGCCTCAGTTGCGCCAACGTGCGTCGCGTTGGTGATACCCTGAGCGACGAGATCACGCTTCTCGCGCACAGAGGACACTGGGCACGTGCCACCATTGTGCATCAACCTGGCAGCATGGTCGAGCCCGTCTGAGGGTCTGCCACGTATAACGTTCTCGTCCCGTCATTGGTGGCGTTTCCGAAGGAACTGGCGGTCGCGGATCGATCCGTGGTACTTCCCTAGATGAGTGCGCTTTGCGATTACATCGAGGCGCCCTCTACGAGCGTACGAACCGAGTATTACTACAGTGACGATACCCGCGCCGTCGATTTGCTGCGTCGTCGGTCATTCGCCATCGCTTGGCTCCATGAAGATCCGAAGCGGAGAGCGAGTTCATAGACCTAGGGTCCGTTTCACCATACTGCCAAGCTAAGACGGCATGGTCATTGCTACGATAACAAGTCAAGCATGCCGTCCACTGACTGGTCCATGACTCTGTTTTGTGGGGAGCAACTTGCAACTTATGCACCGTCCGTATCTCAGATGCCGCATCATTTGCTCGTCCTTCGCACACGCTGATGGTGTGGAACGGTACACTGGTGATGGGTTCGATCTATAGCATTGTACAAAGGGGGTCCACGAAGCGTCGCGACCTTTTGGGACAAAGTTCCCTATTTGATGCGTGCGCGATACGCCAGCTCTTGCTCGATCAATCTGTTCGCCGACTTGTTCCGACATGAATTCCAGTGAGGAGCTCAAGTACTCGTACTCGTCCAAGCCCCGGGCGGTACAGACAAACCGATCCAAAGCCCATGGGAACCAGCCGCCACCACTTGCGACCAAACCAGCGCCGCCCAACATCATGCACGACCCACGCGTCGTGCGAGGAACGGTGTTGGCTGCCGTAAGTACTCTACAGTGGGAGATCTCCGCCATGTTTTGCTCACGAAGGAATGTCGCTTTCATAGCACCTGGTCTCTCCGCGGGGTGACAGCAACAAGGAAAAGCCCAAGAAGCGGCGATCGCAGCGCAGCTTATCGAACCACAAGTCGGCGACATTCTTGGCAACGCAAACAGCGGTGGCGCACTCATGTCCGGAGATGTGAGGATTTCCCTGTGGCCCCTGTTGCATGCTGACGAGCGGCTTGCTGTCTCCCATCCCAGACACGCCGTTCTCGCTTGACGAAAACCTCATTGAGCAGCCGCGCGTGACGTCCGAGCGTGAAATGCTTAGCCAAACGGACGCATTCACACGGTATGTCACGCCCAAGAAGGCCGTCGCAACGGCCGACGGCCAGTTCCACCGTCCAAAAGTCGGCATCGACTCGGGCACGCAGGTACCAATCGATAGGAGACTGTTTTTCGGTCAGGCTCTTCCTATTGACGTATCGTGATTCAGATTGAGGACTCGGACAAGCTCTTTAATTTCGACGCCGAGGTCAAGCCGCTTCTCAACGTACTCGTCAGCAAGACGCTCGCGCAGGCGCTGGTCGAAGTCACGGAAGAGATCGAAATGGCCAGTATCGTGCGCGAGCGCCACATGCTGCTCGCCAGTAAACGCGAAGCCGAGCGTGTCGACAAGAAACTCGAAGACGACGCCAAGACGGCGTTCCGAGAAAAGGAACAGAAGAAGTGGGACCAGGCACTCAGGCAGCAGCGCGTTCGCGTCATGCGTGACAAAGTACTGGCGTGGCAGCTCGCCCGCAGCACGATCGTGCCGGATGCGATCGCCGCGGCCACAAGAACGCTCACGGAAAAGGGCGTATTCTATAACCCCGTGCATCGTGATCTCATGCAGTGGCTCGCGAGCGAGATTTACCACGGCTCGGACGTCAAGCTACGGTTGCGCGTCGTGGTGACATCGCTGCTGGATGGTGCGACGGGTCTGAGGGTCATCGCTTGGCATGCTTGAACCAACTGACAGTGGGCTTTCCTGTAGATCTACTGGACACGACACTGCGGCGACAGTCCCTCCTCGCTCGGTTACTACCAGCGGAAGACGAAGCGCTTGTACGGATCACACTGCGAGACCCCATCATCGTCCACAGTCAACTTGACGACGAGTCCTCCTCAACGACCAGAGAAGTCACGGTACTCGGCCCCGTGACGCTCTCCCGCCATGACAGTCTCGACCTGATAGAGCGCAAGCTACAGAAATGGGTCACGGAGAATATCGGACCAGATGTGGCGATCCCCATGGGCGGCTTCCTCTCGCTCCTGCCGATGGCCGAGTCAATGGAGGTCTGAGGGAAGCGTATATAAATCATCATGTTCTCATGTTGCTGCTATGGTACAAAACGTCGAAAAACAAAGGCGCAGGCGTTCCACAGAGTGTCCGCCCCTACTCTTCCTTGTACATCATCCACTCTTTGTGCTCGAGCCGTCCTGTCATGAGCTTGATGATGCGGTCGATCGAGACGTCGTCCTCGAACTCGTCGTCGCCAAACTTGACTTTAAACGTGCCGTCGTCATTACGCGAGACGACGTTGGCCTCGTAATAGAGCTTCGATCCGTGTTCCTTGACCTTGACAATGTCGCCCGCTTCAATGGTGCTCCATGACGCGATCCGCTTGACGGCATTCCGCGAGATCCGCTCAAGCGTCTCGTGGATCGACACTTGCACAGAGCACGCGTCCTCATGGATCGCTGTCACCACCTGATGCACACGACCGTACGATAGAGACGGTGAGCAACACCCTTTCAGCGCCTCGACACTACAGCTACCAGCAGCCGACTCACGCCGATCACACGCGTGTCGTGGTCGGGTAACTTGACCGTCACGACGTCACCGACCACGATCTGCGGCAAAAACACAGAATGAGACACGCCGCCCATTCCCAGTATCAGCAAGGACGGACTGCTGGACCTCTTTATCTGCGGAGGATGCTCCTGCGCCCATGGCGTCCTCCTCTGTCTTCTCTGGCGCTCCGCGGGCAATCCTTCGGATCACGTCTCTTCGGGATCCCTCTGTTTGAGAGGTTCGTACTTACTCGAGCACCCCACCCCACCGTACTGTACACTCGTTTCCCGAAATGTTCGAAACTTGTGCGTTTCTTTTTCGCGCGGGGTTACTCCCGCATACCTTCGCGCCACATTCAAAACCATCCCTGTCGCCCCCATTTGTGGCCGGTTTCCCCTAATAGTGGCCTGTTCCCCCCCCTAACGGAGTCAGACAGGGAGGGGGAGCCTACCGTTACTCGAGCGTAACCCCTTGGAAACGTGGGGTTACAGTAAAGCCATTTGCCAGAGACCTCACTCACTGACGGGAGAGAAAAGAAAGAAGGAAACACCATGCTCGCAGTCGACGCCATGAGCCGCGTCCACGTCAACATGGGCGCCGCCGGCAACGCCGTGCTGGAGAACTACACGCTGGGCGACGTGCTCGTGTGCAAGGCCCAGCGCGGGAAGCTCCAGGAGGTCGCGTACCTGCTCGAGGACCTCAACGCTGACGTCAACTACCAGAACAAGGTGCCGTAACCAACCACTCATTCTATCCACCAAAACGAACCACAGGGACGCGCGGATACTGACCGCGCGACGGGCGTTTGAATATGCAACTGGATAGCATGGATGCACGGCGCTCCACGGCGCGGCCGCGTCGGGGCAGCTCTCGGTCGTGCAGATGATGCTCGAGTGCACGGGTATCAACACCTCGATCGTCGACGACGTACGTGGTTTTGCGGAACCGTGGGGGGCGATTTGGGAGGCGTCTAACAAGGCCATGAGGGGGGACTTGTCCACAGGAGGAGCAGACGGCGCTCCACTACGCGGCGTTTTACGGCCACTTGGAGGTCGTGCAGCTGCTGGTCGAGCACGGTGTGCCGCTTGATATCCCCGACAAGTATGGGCGACTCGCGCACTGCTCGGCTGCGATTAACGGCCACTTGGACGTCGTCGCGTACCTCGTGGAAGAGTGTCGCAATCCGATTGATATCAATGCGATTGACGAGGTACGTGCTACCCAGATTCGATATAGTGGTTGTAGTGCGAATTTGTGAATCATACTTTTGAGTGCTCTGGACAGTATGGAAGCACATGTCTGCATTGGGCGGCACTGAAGGGGCGGAAAGAAGTCATGCAGTACCTGTGTATGAAGGGCATCGATGTGCACATAACGAGCTATGTACGTTCCTCCAAAAAGCCCGTGGATAGTATTAATTAGAAGGTCTGACGGTTTTGAGCCTGGACTGACAGGACAACAAGAGCGCCTATCAGTTGGCGAAAGACAAGCAGAAGCACAAGTGTGTCCAGTTTCTCAAGAGTTGGTACGAGACGACCCAGGTGAGCAATGCGCTGGCTGCCGTCTAAAAATTAATACTGACGGTGTGTAATTGTCAAGCAGAAATTCGTCCATTCTGCCGAGGAAGGAGATGACGAAGAGATTCGTCGCATCATCGCCGAGGTCAACCACTCTTTCCCGCTTCGCTTTATGCGCGACAAGGTCCGAGGATGTAGAGAGCATGTCGGTCCCCAACTCTGGCAGAGGTTCTGAAGTGAAATTGTTGACTTATAGAACGGCAAGAACGCGATGCACTGGGCCGCCGAGCAAGGCCACCTATCGACGCTAAAGCTATTGGGGGAACACTTCGATGTGTGGACGGATGCGGACAAGGTATGCTGCAGGCACTACTCGACTTTTTTGCGCCACGAGACAAACGCCGCTCACCCGCTATTGTGTCCGAACAGTTTGGTCGCAACGCGCTACACTGCGCGGGTCTAGGTGGTCACAAAGATTGCGCCTTTTGGCTCATTCGCAACGCGGAGGATGCCTCGCAGTTCATGTCGCTGACACTGGTAAGGCGCTCTTTAAGCCACTCATTTATTCTGCGACTTCAACTAAAGCACTTGCACAATGCATTACGCAGACAAGCAAGTCGCCATCGCGATGTGCTTTCGAAGCTGGACATAGCGCCCTAGCAGCTCGACTTCAAGCGTGGGAAGAAGGCAACGAAGAGTATGCAAAGCACGAGAATGGTGACAGCACCATTCCAAACTCGGACGCCAGCAAGAACAGTGATGAGGAGAAGCCGAAGGAAGTGAATGTCACCCGCGCGCGAGGTGCGTTGTGGAAGTGTTTTATTTGGTCTGTCCTGGGGTGGCAAGCTCAAGAGGCTATTGTTACTGTCCGTGTTAGACATCGACTCGGTGCGCAACTGGCTCAAGTCGCTCGACATGGACGAGTACACCAAGAACTTCGAAAAGGACGGCTTTGATACCCTGCGCGGTGTAGCGACAATCGATGAAGACGACTTGGTCGACATGCGTGTGAAGAAGGGTCACCGGCGTGTGGTGTTGTCCCACATTGAGGAGCTACGCATGCAACTCGCGGCGTTGGACGAGTCAACCATCAGTGCTGGACGAGATCCTGAACATGCCCCGTCGCTCGAGATGCTGGCGCAAGTCGCCAAGCCGGCACTTTCTACGCCGCAGTCTACTTCGACAACTTCATCTGTTCCTCCTCCGCCGGCAGCCCCAGTATTGGCGCCTGCCAGCTCGTCTTCAAACACCGACCCGTCTGATGGAAGTATCGCACAAACAGAGGGCGTCTCGTCATCAGCATCGACAGCCGCAGAATGAACGTGAGTGATGGGATCGTCGCTTCTGAGTTGTCCGCGTGGGCTGGCAGTCAATCATCGGGGTGGCTTTTGCGATCAGCGAAATGGGTCTCCTTCGTTCGGCTACACCACCGAGTTTGCCTGCCTTTCCACTTGGTAGGCAAACGAGGCACACACGACTGGTTATACCCCCGCGCGTGGCCGACTTGACGCCTGTGTACTGCAGCAGACTGTTACCAGTACGGTACCGTGCACCCACGAGCAATTTGGATCCCCGTCGTTTGTGCGGGCTCGCAACGAGACGAGCTCGTGTATAAAGTAGATAATAGTACCGTATTCCGCGATTGCCATCAACCAAGGTACTGCCAACATGCTCGCTAGCGCTTCTATCGAGTGGATTTGTCTGCAAAGGGACTGCAGCCGGCCATCGTGCAGTACGTATCGGCAAACTTGGTGACATCACAGCTACAGAATGAAGACCCAGATGAAGTGCACATAGTGAGCGATCGCGAAAAGCCCAAGATCTTGTGACGACCAGGTGCGCACCTCCCACGCCCCTTGAACATGCGTTGCTGCATCTCAGCACGCATGCCTTTGCCCGCCATTTCATGGAGCCAGCTAACGAATGCAGAATGCCATAGCCATCAGCTCCTTCGAAGAGTTCAATTTTCCAGCACAAAGAGCAAGAGGTGGGTACCCGACGCGCTGCGCCTCTGTCATGGGCATTGAGCTTTTCTCTTGTGGTTTCTTGAGACTCTCTTTGAGTTTCGCGGCTAGCATATCAGACCGGTGTGTCACTGAGCTGCCCTTTCCACGGCGGGGGACGGTGGGAAAAGGGACATTACCAATCACCTCGGTCTCTTTGTCGTCACGCGTTTTACCAAAGTCAGCAGGGTGGGTCATCGTTGGTTTGAGCGCGACCGAGCTGACTGCGACGAGTCCAAAACCCCAAGACGTCAAGAAATAAATCGGTTGGCATGAACATGCAAGAGCGTACGTGTCTTTGGGTTGAGCTGAAACGGCGTGAGCGCACACTCCATCTCGTATTCAGTCTTGAGCTGCTCGCGCCAGATCTGGTTTCGCGCGACTTCATCGATCTTGGACGCTTGCGATTCGCGCTTCTTGTCGGCCATGGTAGAGGTGACTCGCGTCAGCCTCGAGTTCTCAAAGAATGCGGCCAAATAGCAATACGCTGAAGTGAGAGAAGTGCGACTTTGACGGGGACGGCAGCTTTCTTAGATCCTGGTCGTGCTTCTCGCCTTCTGATGATGATGAGAGAATGGAGGCTTGTGCTTACCTTGTGCGCTATACTTAGGGTCCGATAGCGTTGCCGATGTCAACGATCCAAGTAGATGAAGATACTTTATGTTATACGCAGTGTGCAGGTAAGAAAGATATGCGGACCGAGGGTACACTGCCTCCTACATCTTCTCCATGGCGTTCTTGATGACCTTGATAAACTCGTCGCGCTGCTGCACTTCGTAGGCGTTCTTCTTCTCGACAATCTCACCCGAGTGGGACGCCTTCCACTTGTAGTACATGGTCACCATAAGCGCGTTCTTTTTCAGACACGTCATGCGACCCAAGTGAGACAAGTGGTGGCAGCTCTTGACGCAGTAAACGTCGTCCATGTTTCGCTCGGCCTTCAGCACGATGACGTGATTTTCGGCGACCACAAGGCGCCGCGGCAGCATACTCGCTCGGCTCGACGAGCCAGCAGCCGCTGGCTTTTTCTTGTAGGCCGAGAAAAACGGCGACTCGACAAACGGCAGCATCTGCGTGCGGCTGACACGCAAGCCCTTGGTGAGATCGCGGACGTGGTCCTTCTCGACAGTGTGGAGCACGACAGTCGAAGCCACACCACCGGCTTCTGTCGGAGACCCGACAAACGAATTCGAGCGATAGCCCGTCATCGAGGACGTCGACGAAGTACGACTGCTACTGCTTCCGTGGCGACCGCTTCCGCCAGCACTACCACCGACGAAGTCATCCTGCTCTTCCTCATCATCGTCGTCGATAGTGAAGACCTCTTCTTCGGTGCGCTGGAACGACGAGGTACGCGGCAGGCTGCCGCTGCTTGTGTGGCTCCCCACTGTGGACGTTGATGGCGAGCCTGGCGATCCCCCAGTCGTCGAGGCCTTCAAGTTGGACGACGACATGGAGCCAAACATCCCCTTGAGTTGCGTCGTCTTGACGGCGGCCTGCTCGGCCTTCTTCAGCATGTCCAAGCTCTCGGAGCCGATCTGCGACAAGGAGCTCTTGAGCTTATTCAAGTTGGCCATGCCACCCAACGGACTGCGACTGCCGGCGGCAGCAGGGTCTCCGCTGGTACCCGGCACTGGCGACGACGGATTCGAGCCGCTGCTTCCTCCAGGTTTCATGCCCATGAGCCATTTGGACCCACCAGCCATCGTCGCTGTCGCTGGGGTTATCATGCCGCCCATGGCCTTGCCGCCGGTCTTGAGCGCGCCCGTGAAACTCGAAAAATAGGTCGAGCCACTCCCCGACGGACTCGCGTGGCCGTCAAAGAGCGCTCGAGCATCCAGCTCGCCGGACGCCGAGCCACTTAGCTTGGGGCTGGGCTGTTGTTGCGGAAGCATTGCACCAGAGCTCCCGCGACTGGACGGTGGAGACGACCCACGACCATCCGTCATGGAGGCACCGGAGATGGAGTTTTTACGCGCGCTTTCCGTGCGTGCGTTAAAGGACCCAGCTGATGAGATTGACGGGCGACGGTGGTGGCAGAGAGAGCACTGCGGAGCGTCGTGGTCAATGAGATCGGCGACAGAGAATCCCTCGCCCGCCGAATGGAGCAGCTGAGTATGCGCGGCTGCGTAGCCGCCTTCAAGCACGCTAACGTGAGGAAACCCGCGCTTGGCAAGGAATAGTACGACCGCGTTGACGCGAGAAATGTCGCGCGCAAAGCTCTGGAGAAATTCGTCTTTCAAGAAGAACGGGAGGTCGTTGGGTAAAGTCGAACACTGTTGCGCGGCCAGCAGTTGCCGCAGGTCGTCGGCGATATGGCCGTAACCGTGGCCCATGACGCACATATGAACTGTCTTTTGGAGCGGCGTGAGCGTTGCGAGCACGGCGTCAAGCACCTTGGGGTCCGTGACGGCGTCCGGGTCAAAGTGGAACGCCGTCGGGATCTGACCCTGTGTGGTTTCGTCTTTGGCGCGGCAGTCGATGATGAAGTACCGGATTTGATTGGGAGTGGGCGGCGTCTGGAAAGAGCGGAAGACCTGCGGGATGACTTCACTGGCGGCGAGTGTCACACACACGGACGACGCCGGTGTCGATTCGCGCATCAGCTGTGTGAAAAACTCTTCGTTGACTGCCGGGTCTTTTGCGACCGGCGACGAAGTTGTGAATTTGATGGGGACAATCGTCGTGAGCAACTTGGTGGGCATGTCGATGACCATCGTGTTGACGGCACTTCCGACTGCGCTTCCGACTTGGAGCACGCCGTTTGTGGACGCCGAGAGAAGCGATAGCGACTTGGTAGCCAGTGACTTGCTACTGCTAGCCGAGTCCACCGCCGGAGCCACAACAACAGTCTCCATGGATGGGTCATCCATGCCAGCCTCGCGAAGCTTGACACAGATGCTTGGCGGTGTCGCCTCGACCAAGGCGCGAACGCCACGGAGCAGCGGCTCGCTATGCTTGCGGTGGTCTTGAAGCGTCTCCACAAGCGTCTGCGCCATGCAGTGGCGGAGCTGGTCGCCTTCCATGCGGAGCAGTTTCTTCTCGGCTGTTGCAATGAGGTAGACGACGATAAAGCAGGAGGTTGTGGACGGGAACGCCTTCGTCGCTGCAAGTTCCAACTGGCTCACGTCGAGCAGAAGGCAGCAGTCCCAGATCTGCACGAGCAGTTCCAGGCTCAAGCTGCCGCTGCTGCGGCAATCATCATTTTCAAACATGGACGCGAGCCACGCATCAGGGATGGTTGTTGAGTCGGTATTCCACTGGTGGAAATGCTGGTCCAAGTGGAACGCTACAGCCGGCGCGTGGTACAGCAGCAGCCACTTGAGTAACGCACGCCTCGCATCTGCGATGTGCTGTGGCGCGATCTGCTTGCTCAAGTGGGGCATCACGTGGTGGCACGCGGCCTGGATTGTCGCCAAGAGATCGATTCGTAGCGGATCGTTGCCACCGACAGCGATCGCGGATCCAAACGTAAACGCAAAGCCCGGTGGGTACTCGGCGAGGCGGAGCTTCTTGCACAAGTACGTCACGAGGATCTCGGCATTGTCGATGAACAGTAGTCGCGAGCCGTCGCCGGGATCGTCTCCTCTCGAGGAGCTGTCATTGGAGGGAGTTCTCAGGCTCTCGGCGTGGAGAGCACTCGCAAAGATGGTCGCGCTCATGGCCTCGACGTCTTTGCGAAGCGCTGGTTGGTTGGGCAAGTCGAGGGGCGTGGTCTGCACAGCATACATCGAGATGGCTTCCTTGGGGCTGGTGGTCGCCCCGCACAGTGCGTGGTGCCACATGGCGAGCCGCGCCGCCGGTACCGCCATCACTCCACTGGCGTTGTAATCCTTGGTGAGACCGTCGAGATCGAACTGCGTCCCATGGAGGCTTTGTTGTTGACTGTGGCTTTGACTCTTGATACCTAGGGACGACTGGCTACCCTCCCTGGATCCAGTCTTGCGAACGTTGGCTGACGCACGTCTAACGATCGTTTCCAGATCGTCGTCATCGTCGTCGTCAAGGGAGATGGTCGTGGTCGTGGGGGGTGGAACTGCAGCCGCTGGGTTCGTGATGTGGACGGGGATCGACGGCAGCATCGGAGTGACCATCGCGGAGGAAACCGGACTGTCGAGCGATACGTCGTCGAACGATTTCGTGCGCGGCTGTGGTTGAGCCGACAGAAAGTCGTCGTCGTCGCCAAGATCGATCGTGTCCGTCAATGGCGGAGAGGCCACTGCGGTCACTTTGGATGCGGATGATCCCGAGCCGGTCGTGTCGGTCGATGTCGGCTCATCGTCGAGCCACGAGAGGAATTCGTCCTGGCTTCCTCCAGTCGTGGCAGCATCGACCATCGAAGTGTTGCTTGCTGACGCCGGTTTCTCAGCGATCGGCTTGGTGGTTGATGTGTCATCACCGAAGATGGCGGCATCGTCATAATCCGCATGGGACGACGCCAGCGACGCCGAGAATTGCTGATCCTCTTTCAAGTCCCCAAAGATGTCGTCGAAGTCTGACGACGCCATGCTGGTCGAGAGGAGGAAGTGGAGAACGAGGGCGTCTGTGTGAAAGAGGGTGGAGACGCAAGACAGTGTCGTGGTGGTTCGATCGTTCCCAACTGCCGTTCAGCAAAAACGGACTCGACAGGACAGCGAAGAGGCCTCTTCTTCAAGCGTCAGTCCCAAGAGGGAACAAGGCGATCCCCCGGTTGCATCATATATAGCCGCGCCGGTTCGTGCCTCGGCTCTCTCTCTCCAACCGCCACAAAACCCTCGTCGGAAGCATTCCGATGTACTGACTCAAGGTTATCACGCATTCGAAATCGAACAGTTAGACAAGTGGGAACACGAGATTGATCTCGTCTTCGGGGACACCGGCCTGCCGCAGCTCGTGACGCGCGAGTGCCTTCTCCTTGGTGAGGTGGATCTGCTGGCGCGCGACCTCGAGTTGGAGTCGCTCTTCATGGAGCTCGTGGCACCGTCGCTCGTGGTAGAGCTTGTCCAATTCGACTTGACGCTGGACGTCCTGAATGTCGACGTCGGCGCGGCTGCGCGGCGTGATTTGCTGTTGGCCAACCGAGTCTTGTGTCGCTGCTAGCGACTGCTGCTGCTTACTCTTTTTGCGAAGGGGCTCGTCTGGATCCAGCGCCGCCTCTGTCTCCACAACATGATTTTCCATCGTACCGTGGTCCGGAACTTGATGATTCTCGACAGTCGCCTCTGTTGTCTGCGACTGCGGTGCCACTGCCATGGCAGTGGTCACCGCGGTGCGTGGCAGGATCGGTACGAACGATCGCCCACTATATCCGTATCCGGCCTCAGTGCTCGTCGATTCCAATGATCTCTCCGCTCGGTGGTCATCCTCATCTTCCCTTCTCGGTCCCTCACGGGACAGGTTTGGTGGTTCGTCCTGCTCGTCATCATTTTCGTGCATTGACTCACGATCGGACCCATCATGGTCGTACGCCGCCGATCCATCCGACGCTGGCGGAAGAGGAGTTGGCTCCTTGCTCCCTTCCTCCTCCTCCTCTTCGTCTTGCTCCGACCTCACTGCCCTCGTCCCGCTGCAGAACAACAGCGGCACCATCGCCGGCCCGATCCGATCAAAGTACTTGCACACGCTGACCATGCCCGTCCGTATCTCGTCCAGCGCGAGCACGGCCTCGCCGTCACCATAGCGATTCAAGATGGCCTCGCCATGCTTGTCGCGCCACGCAATGGCCACGCGCACGCTCCGCTCGATCTCATTGATCTTGGTGCGTACGTCCCGCGTCGTGCGGTGCGCGAGTCCGTGGCATTTCATCTCGTCGACAATCTCGCGGAGCAGGATCTCCTTGTAGCCGCGGACCTTGGGGGCCTTGTTGAGCGCCGGGGCATCGCTGTGCCACCGCGCATAGTTGGTCGGTGCGCTGAGCCAGTCGAGCAGGACGTCCATGGACGTCATGCCATTGTCCATGGCGTCGGCACCCCAGGGCCTGCGGTCTGAGACGTTGGTCAGCAAGAGCACGTCGTCGTCGTTCAGATCAGCGCGGCCAGCGACGGGCACGGGCGAAGAAAGCGTGGAAGACGAAGGCGGAGCAGCGCGCGCGTCCGAGGAAGAGGAGGAAGAGCGAGTTTTCTGTGGAGCTGGTGGAGCGGGTGGAGCTGATCGTGGTGGATTCGTTTCTGCGAGCAGCGCAGGCGCGAGCGTGTCAAAGTGCTTGCAGCGCTTCAGGAGTTCGTCGTGGAAGTCGAGAGGCGGCCCACGGCGCGCAGGGCGATTGCCATCCGGATCGGCCTCGTACGCAGTCTTCCAGGCGACCGTGTCCCAAAACGACTTTTCCAGGTCGTGCATCTTGCTGCGCACGTCGCGCTCCTCGCGGTGCGTGAGCCCGTGCGAGTGGAGAAGCGCGACGATCTCGTGGAGAAGACTGGCGCGCGTGCTGCGGCGACCGGCGGACGAATCTCCTTCAACTCCGTCTCCTCGACTCTCGTCCTCGCCTCGGGCGTGCCTGCCCCTTTTCTTTCCCGCTCGCCGCCAGCGCGCGTAGTTGCCCGGTTGCGTGAGCCACTCCAATAGCACGGCCAGCGACGTCTTGCCGTCGTCGCGCGCGTCGGCCTCCCACGACTGCGGCGCCCCGACGACCATCGTAACTTCGTGAAGTCCTGGTATCAATCAAACCCAGGAACCAAAACTGATGGAGGGGTCCAGCCATGAGGACCATCAAACCACCCGAGAACACATTATTTCATCCAATCAGCAGTCGGTACTTTAAATTTCAGCCAATGAAAAGACTGAAAGGGGAGAATCCATCAAAACGGGAAAAATCAGTCCCAACCTCAAACCAATCAAAATGGGTTCGGGCCGATATTCACGATGACGCGCTGCCATAAGATCGATACTAGCACGGGGGAGATGCTCAGTAAACTCTTCATAGTGGGAACGCGCGGTCAATCTCATACTCGGGTACGCCCGCGAGCCGCAGCTCGTGCCGCGCAAGTGCTTTCTCCTTGGTGACTTGAATGCGCTGCCGCGCGAGATCTAGCTGAAGGCGTTCTTCCCGCATCGCCTGGCACCGGCGTTCGTACTCGAGTCGGTCGACTTCGACTTGATGGAGCAACGCGTCGAGCGCCGGGTTAACGCTGGTCTCGGAGTTCGCGTCCTCGCTGATGGACCGCTCGCGATCCCGTTGGAGCCGCATCGGGTCCACGCGTTCATAGTCTATATCTGTTGGAAGCATGGTGGACGGCGGAGATGGTGGTGGTCGCGGAGGAGCGACAATCGTGGATGCTGTGGACACTGGGTGGGCGGGGCGCGACTGCTGCTGGTGAAGATGCGTGGGCATCTCGGGATACCGACGCGGTGGTGGTTCATGGACGACCATCATTCGCGATGGTGCGTCTGGATATTGAAGCTCATCTGGGTAGTGATGTCGCGTGGCAGTCGTGGATTCATTTGCCACAGCCAATCGCATCCGCGGATGCGAGTGTGGATGCGGCTCTGGTTGCTGAGAAGGTGGCTGACGCTGAGGAGGATGAGACGGAAGCGGAGGCTGAGTCTGTGGCAGAGGCTGGGGCTGGGGCTGAGGCTGAGCCTGCAGAGGTTGCGGACGTGGCTGAGGTTGAGCCGGTGGCTGAGGCTGAGGCTGTGGACGCGACTGCGGCTGCTGTGGCCGCGGCGGCAGTGACAGTTCCTCGTCTGGCGACCGGCGCTGCTGCGCAGAAGTGGATTCTTCGTTGGCAGTTCTCGCCCTGCGCAACGGTGGACTACGCGACCGCGACCGCTGCGTGGTGTGAGAATGCCTCGCTGGTGGGCTGCGTGGCCGCGTTACTCGTACCAACGGGGACGCCGGTGACGTGATGGATGTGATCGCCATGGGCGCTGCCGCCGGTGTATACCGACGCTGGGAAACCGCGCCGTTGGTGCGACTCGCATTCTCTGTGGCTGAGTAGTCGTGGTGTTCAACAGGTGACCTTGGGATATGCGACCGTGTCGTGGGAGCGGTATTCGCTGGCGCTGCTGGTGGAGGACGCGAACGAGTCAGAGGTGGTCGACGCGGAGAAGACGAGGCCGTCGACGCTGAACCGACCGCCGCCCCATCGACCCTTCTTACGATCGGCGGCGGATGAGACATGGCAGGGACCGCATCATGTTCATCCTCGACTTGAGAAGGGGGCTGAGGAGATGGCTGAGGGCGTGGCGGAGATGGATTGGTGGGGCTGCTGCGCCTCGAAGTCGGCGCGGATCGGACCACTGTCGTCGTAGCCGCGGCCGTGGTCACTACCGCCGCCGGTAGCGCTGGCTTTTTCTTTTTGCTGATGCTATATGGCGTATTCGCAGTCGAATTCTCGATTTCCGTCTTGAGCAGCTCGAGCATGGCCGGCGCAAGCATGTCGTACTCGGGACAGATCCGCATAATTCCGGCTCGCACCTCGGCGGCGGCGCTCGGATCGCCGACGCGTCGCTGCAGGATCTGGTCGCCGTACCGGACCTTCCACTCGACGGCCTTGCGCATATTGGTCTCATACACGTCGATCTGGGCGCGAACTTCGCGCGTCGTCCGCACCGGCAGCCCGAGCAATTGGATCTCGACGGCGATGCGCCGCACGAGCGCGGCCCGCGCCGCGCCACGGCCGTAGTGCCAGCGCGTGTAGTTCTCTCGCGCCCCGAGCCACGCGAGCAGCACGTCCCGTGAGCACTGGCCGCCCGGGAAAGTCGCGTCCGCGTCCCACGGCTTCTCCTGCATGATGAAGACGGCGGGCTTTCCCCGCGGCGTGTGGTAATCTGTTGGCGTTGGTTGTTGGCGTGTTGGGGTTTTGTGTTGTTGGTGTTCCCTCTTGCGAGGGAACGAAAAACAAGATGTTGGTTTTTTGTTGGACGTATTTCGTTCAATTTGACCAATGAGAGGATGATAGACAACATTATAGCCAATCCAAATGCTAGAACGTGATATTTTTCTTAACCGAAAACAACGTGATGGGGAGATTATGTGATTGTCCCCTGGGCACCCACCATCAAATAGGCATAAGTCGTACGGAATGCAGTATTCTCCTTGTCTCTCCCCTCTCTCTCTCTCATGGATTTCCTTAAACAATCTCTGGGAGATGTGCCGGCGGTACCGCGTTCATGGCCGCGGCCGCAAACGATTCGTTGTAGCGCGCGACTTCGGCTTGGTGCGCGTACGAGTGGGCGATCGCAATGACCCACATGACCACGAGCATAATGGTCTGGAAGACATTGGCCGAGATGATGTCGTCCTTGGAGGGCGCGGCCGGCCCATACGGGTACTGTATTCTCGTCTCGGGGTAGTCCGACTCGGAGATCTGGTACGTGACGTACATTTGCTCAACGACCGTGAGGAAGGCGAGCCAGACAATGCCCCGGCAGTAAAACCGGATTGGCCGAATGTCGGTATCGTGGGCGGCCTTGAAGCCGACGCAGCCCACGTACACCCCGAACGCATGCACGAGCAGCTCGACGGCACTGACCATGGGGTCCTGGTTGTAGTACGGCGGGTAGTCGTACCGGTCATAGTATCGGTCCTGCGCACTTGGGTCGTCCTTGGCTTGGGCCTGCTGCTCTTGCCGCATCTGCTGGTCGTTCGCGAGCAGTGCAAATTGGCCCATGACTTTCATGGTGTAAATGATGAGGAGAAAGGAACTCCAGAGCTTGACGCGGCGCGCGCAGTTGCCCAGTGGCGAGTCCAGCATGAGCGGATCCACGCGGCGCGCCGAGTCGGAGGGGAACACAGCCGACGAAATCGTCTCGCTCGTAATGTGGACGATCGTGACGCCGTCGTCGCCAAACCGCGTGAGCGCGGGACCGTGGCCGTTGACACCACCAGCACCGCTCGCCAGTGCTCCACTTTCTGAGGCTGCTGGCTCGGGGTCGGGCGAGGCGTTCATTCGCACAAAGAGATGAACCGTGTGGCCATCCTCGAGCTTGTAGTCGTCGAGCTGCTTCTCGTCTTCGAGCACGCGACCGCGGTAGATGAGCCGCTGCGACACGATCGCCACGTCGGTGGACTCGAGTACTTTCTCCTTGAGCCGCGCGACTTGCCAGTCGAGTTGACACGTGATCGAAAAGAATTTGCCATTGAGATCGAGAATGCGGATGCGAATACAGCCTTGTGGCAGCGGCGCATCGTCCGAGGAAGATGCCGCCGGCTCCTCTGCATCTGGTTGAGAAGAAGGTGGCGAGCGAGCCGTCGCCGGCGACTCAGTGTTCTCTGTGTGTTGGTTATCAGTGTTGTTGTCTCCTGCAGATAAGAAAACGAACAAGATTCTCAGCCTTCTTTGTATCTTTAGCAGCTAAGACTAAACGACCACATCGTACCTGCGCCTCGCTCGCTCTCGTGCTGGTCCTTGAGGTCCACTCGCTCTCCCTGTGGCCGATTCGCCGTCGTCACCACCGCTGCTGCCGGCGGCGGTTGCTGGTGCGTCGATTCCTCTTCATTTTCGCTGTCGATGTGGTCCGAGCTCACGGTGCCGCTCGTGAGCTGCACACGGTCGTGCTCCTCCGCGCCGCCCGCCGTATCCGAACCTATTCCCTCTGCTCGCCGTGGTGTGTGCTCGTCGCCTGCAGGCACGGCCTCGTAGCCTCGACCGCCTCGCGCCATGTTAGAATACTGTCGTAGCTCTTGGATGCTGGGCTTACTACCAGCAGACGCTTCGAAAAGGATCTACCAACAGAACTGAATATCTCGTGGGCTTTGTTGGGCGTGTGGGACTTGGGTGCTGGTATTGGGAGAGCAGTTTCTCGAGCTGGCAATGACCGTCAATCGCCTCACGCGTTGAGGCCGCGTATATATCCGTCTGGTAAGACGCCCTTTTGCCTCTGCTGGAGTTTTTTCAGGCAGAGAAATTCCGACTTTGGTCAAAACCGAACAACACAGCCTCCACGTTCAGCCACGTAATCCCTAGCCCTATCCGGATACGGCTGACACGGCAAACTGGGCATTGGCAAATTCTATACGTATAATCTCAGTTGGTGGATGTTGTGATGTGATGTCCAACATATATAGCCAATCAGAGAATCGATGAATTTGATGGTACTAAGCTCCATGATCAACAAGCTGATCATGGGCATCAGGAAGAGAGACGCTAAGCCGGCGCCGACCGTCGGCAAACCGAACCGCAAGCCGCTCGCACCGCAAGCAAAGAATGGCGCCAGCAAGAAGTCAACAAAGCGTCCGATGGGTAACGTGATTTCGCGCCCTTATTTGCTGCCGCAGTACAACGAGCTGACCAAGGAGGACCGAGACATCGTTCTCGATCGGCTCCGGAAAGAGATAGTGGTCGCGAGCGCGGCGCTCCCCACGATCAAACCTTTCGTTATCCGTGGAGTCAATCACGTTGCACGTCTCATCGCTAAACGTGAGTTACGAGTGGTGGTCTTTGCCTCGAATCCGGACACGAGCGTCGCCACGTTCGGTCACATCCCTGTGCTCTGTCGGCTCCATAAAGTGCCCGTCTGCGTGCTCCACACCTCGTCCAAGGCGCTGGGAAGTGTGTTCCAGCAGCCGAATCTCTGCGTCCTTGGTATCAAGCGACTACCGAAATGCAACGCAGCCACCGAAGATGAAGCAACAGCGAAGGGCGAGAGCACAACAAGCCATGCGGAGATATTTCTTGGTGAGCTGGAATATGAGAAGCTACAGAGCATCTCTGACTTCTTGGTCGCCAAGGCCAGCGCCAAGAACCATTCTCTTCAATAGGAAACTTCTCCCGGTTCCAGACCATTTTTTGTTCCCGTCCATCAATGTTTGTTGCTTGGCTCGTGTGGTGTACACCACGGAACGACAGTATCCAATCACACGCTTTCCAACAAAAATCGAGTGGAAACAGACTCTCAAAATGGCCGCGGCGCTCCGCAAGGTGCTGGTAGTCGTCGGCTCCACTGGAGCCGGCAAGACCAAGCTATCGATCGATCTAGCCAAGGCTGTCGGCGGCGAGATCATCAATTCGGATGCCATGCAGGTGCGACCATATAATTCGCTTCTTCAACCGCGCTATCCATCCTCAAAATGCACCTTCTTTTTAAGATGTACAAAGGTCTCGACATTGCGACGGCGAAAATCACGGAGCCAGAGAAAGACGGCGTGCCGCACCACTTGCTGGATGTTGTGGATCCATCCGGAAGGTGTGACGTGTTGGACTTCAAGCGGCGCGCGCTGCGCGCGATTGATGATGTACTTGCGCGCGGCAAAGTACCGATCATCGTGGGCGGCACAATGTACTATACACAGTCGATTCTCTGGAATGCCCAACTATTGGACGACGTTCCGACGCGCGAAAACGCACCCACAATCCCGGTGCGTACTTTTATGGGCGGTCGCGGAACAAATTTTGAGGCTGACAGAACGGTTCTTTTCTAATCACGTTTTACGGAATGATTACAGGAGAATGCAACACCTGAGGAGATCTACGCAATGCTGAGGGACGTGGATCCCGTCATGGCGAGCCGCTGGCACGTGAACCAGACGCGCCGCGTGCGCCGCAGCCTCGAGGTGTTTTACCAGACGGGCGTTCAGCACAGTGAGCTCATTGCGCGTCAGGCAAGTGCCCAGCAACACACCGAGAAGCTCTTTGACGCGTGCGCCTTTTGGATCCACTGCCAAAACAAGAAAGTACTAGCCGAGCGGCTCGCGAAGCGTGTCGACACGATGATGGAGACTGGTCTCGTGGACGAGATCCAGAAGCTCCGTGCTCAGGTCCTTCTCAACCCACCACGGTACGCCACCCCTACGGCTTCCAGAGATCCTGGGGTGGACGCTGGTGAGGCAGAGGAAGAGGAGGAGGACGAGAGTGGGCTGGACTATTCGGTCGGCATTCTCCAGGCGATTGGCTACAAGGAGTTCGCGCCCTATCTGGAGGCGCTTGGTGCGAGGCGACAGCAGAGCGAGGAGGGCGAAAGCGACGAGCTGAGAAAGCAGCGGGACACAGCACTCGAGACGCTGCTGCAGGCGTGTATTGAGCAGCTTAATATCGCCACCCGCCAGTACGCGAGACGTCAGCTCTCGTGGATCCGCAATCGCTTTGTGCCGCGCAATATCCCCGTGTACCAAGTCGACAGCAGCGACATCACGCGCTGGACCACCGACGTCGCGACGCCGGCGATCGAGATTGCCACTGCCTTTCTACAGGGCAAAGAGATCAAGTCAAAGACGCTCCAGCAAATGGAGCCTGGAAAGTACACGCCATTATCCCACGACGAAAAGTACAAGGAGCGCATGTGTGCGATTTGCGGCGACCGCAAGTTCGTGGGAACGGCGCAGTGGGAGTCGCACCTCAAGTCGAAGGGCCACAAGTTTCATGTGCGGCGGATCGAGATGGAGAAGGAGCGGCCGCGATGGGAGCAAATCCGCGAGGCCAAGAAGCCGGCTCGCCAAGAGCAAGACGTGGCTGGAGATGAGGAGCCAACCACGAAAGAGAGCGCGTAAGTATTCCATCGAGAGTACAGTGCTGTAGAAAGCCACTATCTATTGGATACGCTGCTTCTGTCGTGCCTCGAGGTTCTTTTCAATCTGGTCATAGAGCATCGAGAACACGCGCTTGCGTTCCGTCTTGCTCACTTCTTCTTCCTCTTCCTCCTCCTTCTCGTGCCGTCCCTTCTTGACGGACGTGGCAGTGTCTTGCTCGCCACTGCCACGCTGTTTCCGCAACTTGTCCACCGTCGCCGTGGCACTGAGCGAGCCGTCCTTTTCGGCCTCGAGCGTCTCCTTGAGCAGCTGCAGTGCGCGCGTGTACTTGGGCACGAGCGTCTTCATGTGGTCCTCATTCAGCGCATACGGCAGCAGCTCTTTCTTCTCAGCCTTTTGCAACATGCGTCGCATGCCCTTCATTTGGCCCATCTTCACGAGCGTGACAGCGCGCCCATGGCGGCCGGCACGCGCCGTACGGCCGACGCGGTGGATGTACGTCTTGACAAACGAAGGCACATCATAGTTGACGACGTTCGCGACATTCTCAATGTCCATGCCACGTGCCATGGCATCGGAACACACGACCACGTCGACGAGGCGCTGCTTGCAGTCGGCGACGAGAGCCGTGCGCTGCTTTTGCGTGAGACTGCTCGAGTACTCGCGGATGCGCTCGGGCTGGTCCGCGTGGAGCTGCAAGAACCGCGCCAGGCGATGGGTCGAGTTCACCGACGACGTAAAGACAATCGAGAGGCCCGAGCTCTTGTAGTCGCTCAGGATCTCGAGCAGCACGAGCGGCTTAGCGCCCGTGTCGCACTCGATCACGTACTCGTCGAGGTTCGTGGGCGTCGCATACATTTTCTCCTTGTCCTTGTTGGCGTCCTTGGCCGTACTGACTCCAGCCTGCCCTTCACCCTCCTCCTCATCTTCTTCCTCAGCATCGTCGCCGACCTTGGCGTTATCCGCGAGCGGGTCGTCGACGCGGCCAATCTTGGTGAGCTCGGCGTGGCTCATGCCAATGGACGCGAGCTTGCGCGGGTTCCGAGTGAGCGTCGCCGACAGCAGCACGCGCGTGAGCGGCGTACGAATGCGGCGGCGGTTGATCGAGTCCTGGCGGCGCCGCGTCATCGCCGTCATCGTCGCACTCGCTTCGCGAAACGCCTCCGTCTCGTCGACGTCCTGGCCATTGAAAATGCTCGCATAGATCTTGGCGATCCAGTCCTGGTACGACTGGTTCAGCAGCCGATCGGCCTCGTCCACGACCAAGAACTGGAGGTGCTGCAGCGTGAACCCGGGCGTCTGTTCCAAGTGGTCCACAAGTCGTCCAGGTGTAGCCACCAAAATGTCCACGAGACTCTGGCCACCGTCGAGGACCCCGGCGCTGCCCTTGGAGAGAGAATCGCTGTAGGTTGTCTTGCCCACAAGCGTGGCCTGCTCGGCCGCGAAATTGGACTGGCCGATCGCGAGGCCGCACTTCAGCGGCGTGTTGGCGCAGAATCTCGAGACGATCGTGTGGACTTGGATCGCGAGATCACGACTTGGCAGCACGATCAGCGCGCGCACGCGGCACACAACACGCGGCAGCAAACGCTCGACAATGGGCACAACGTATACGAGCGTCTTGCCGCTGCCCGTGGGCGCGTTGATGCAAATGTCGGTCACGCGGTCGTTCGACTTGTCGAGCACCTTGGGGATCGCGACGGCCTGCACGGGGAAAAAAGAAGCTATGTTCATGGCTGCGAGGGTCTCACATACTTGCGGCGAGAGCCCCCACTGCGGCGCGAGCTTGGCGACACCGTACTTGGCCAGGAACCGCTGCGTCGCGTCGCCGTCGGCGGCAGCAGCATTTGCGCCAGCCATCGTAAAGGTCACAATTTGTGACAGCGCAATGTTATGTGAGCTAGTGGTGTTATTTTAGCCAATCAGGATCGAGTATAGTTCACGAAGAGCTCTTTTGAATTGCACAATGAATTGATGGGTCGAGTCCAAGTGGTTGGCTGTTGCTTGTCAACAAGGTGGCTACCATTCGATCGCTCGTCTTCCTCGCGCGAAGCGACGTACTGTGATCTGTCTGTAGACACCAATTGACACCCGCAGCAACTGCAGTATTACTATCATGAGCGGCCACCACCACCGCTCGGGTCCGCTCAAGCAAAAGAACAAAAAGCACAAGGTCGGCAAGCATGTCTCCAAGACGACGCTGACCAAGCTCCAGGGCGGCAAGATCGAAGGCAGTAAAGCCGTGACCACGTCCAACGCCATGGCCGCCGCGAACAAGGCCATGCGGCTGCAGAAGCAGCGCCAGACGCGCGACAAGAAGCGCGAAGACGTGCTGTTGCAGAAGCGCTTTGGCTCGGGCAGCCGCCTGGGCCCGCCCAAGACGGTCGCGCTCATTGCGCTCGGCGAGCTCGCCAACTTGGACGAGATATCGCAGTCCATTCTCTCCGAGGCGAGCCACATTGAAGCGCCTGCACAGAACGCGCTGCGCAACTGCACGGTCGGCGTGTTTGCGCAGCACAAGCAAAAAGTGTGCGTCGTGGCGTGCGGCAACGACCTGCTCGTGGCCATGGACGCCGCCAAGGTCGCCGACATTGTCGTCTTTGTCTTGCCCGTGCACCAGGGCATTGACCGTGCGCTCAACGTCCACGGCGCCAAGATCATCTCGGCCATTCGCGCACAGGGCATCCCCGCGACCGTCGGCTGTGTGCAAGGGCTCGACGGCCAGCCGGCCAAAGTGCAGAGTGAGCTCAAGAAGCTCGGGCAGCGCTTCTTTGAGACAGAGTTTGGCGACAGCGTCAAGGTCGCGTTCCACAATGTCAACAACCAGCTGCCGCGCACGATTCTCACCATGGCGCTCAAGACGATCCACTGGCGCGAGGCGCGGTCCTACATGCTCGCGACCGCGGCGACCTACACGCCGGGCAGTGTCGAGAACCCCAATAGTGGCACGCTCCAGATCAGCGGCTACCTGCGTGGCAAGCCCATGTCGGTGAACCAACTGATCCACATCACGGACGTCGGCACGTTCCAGCTGAGCCACATCACGCAGGGCGTGACCACACAGACGGCCGTCGTCCAGAAGATGGACATGGACGACCAGGAGGAGACCACGCCCGCCACTGCGTCGGGGGAGCCGCTCGTGCTCGCGCAGGCGGATCCGAACGTCCAGGAAGATCTCCGCATGGAGGCCGACTACGATCCGTTTGCGGCCGAGCAGACGTGGCCGACGAAGGAAGAACTCGCCGAGGCCGCGAGGGAGGCCCGGCAGCAAAAGAAGAAGAGCAAGGCCACGGGCATGAGCGACTACCAGTCGGCGTGGGTTGGCGACGGCGACGACAAAGATCAGGACGGCGAGGACGACGCCATGGAGGAAATCGACGACGACGACGACGATGCCGCCGGCGTGGACCAGTCGTTCTGTGCGCCCAAGAGCGTCCACGGCAACGACGACGACAAGGACGACGACGACGACGACATGTCGATGGACGACGAAGACGAGGCGACCCGCACGCAGAACCTGCTCGCGCTCAAGGAGAAGCGCCGCCTCGAGAGCGAGAATGACGCGTTCCCCGACGAAGTCGACACGCCCGTCGACGTCGCCGGCCGCGTGCGGTTTGCGCGGTTCCGCGGTCTCAAGTCGATGCGCACGAGCGTGTGGGACCCCAAGGAGTCGCTGCCGCAGGACTATGCGCGGCTCTTCCAGCTCGCCGACTTTGCCATGGTCCAGCGCATGGCACTGCAGCGTGGCAAGGCCGCCGCGAAGCTTCTTCTCAACGAGCGTCGGCGCCAGCACTCGTCCATGACGGCTCGGTCCAGGGCCACGTCGTTTGCCAGTAGTGTCCACCCGAGCCAGGCCATGGAGGATGTGGACACGGAGAGTGTCCACTCGACGTCCACCACGACACTCACGCTGCCGCGGGAGTTTGGCGACGCGGCGTACATTGCATCGGGTGTCTTTGTCACGCTCCACGTCAAGAACGTCCCGCTGCAGGCCTTCCAGCAGCGCGTGGCCGCCGGACCGCTCGTGCTGGGCGCGCTGCTCAAGCACGAGAACCGCCTGTCTGTGCTCAACTTTTCCATCCAGCGAGCCGCAACGTTTACCGAACCGCTTAAGTCCAAGGAGCCCGTCGTGATGCACTGCGGATTCCGTCGGTACGCCGCGCGGCCCGTGTTTTCCGACCAGAGTCTCAAGAGCGACCAGCACCTCTTCCAGCGATTCCTGCCGCAGAGCGGATGGGCCGTGGCCTCTGTGTACGGACCCGTCACGTACCAGCCGGCTACGGCGCTCGTGTTCCACACGAATGGCGAGCTCGTGGCCTCGGGCACGCTTATGAATGTCAACCCGGACCGCATCGTGCTCAAGCGCGTCGTGCTCACGGGCACGCCCGTGAAGACCAAGAAGCGCAAGGCCGTGGTCCGGTACATGTTCCACCAGCCCGAGGACGTGCGTTGGTTCAAGCCCGTGGAGCTCTACACCAAGCACGGCATGACGGGCCACATCAAAGAGTCGCTCGGCACTCACGGCGACTTCAAGGCCGTCTTCAACAAGCCCATCAAGCAGCACGACACCGTGTGTCTGCCACTATATAAGCGCGTCTACCCCAAATTTGTCGAATAGATCGGCCAAGTCGAATAGATTCTGCCTGCGCACGCCGCCTGGAGACCTTTCTCTCTCTTCTTCGAGAGAGTACATCAATCCAACAAGGCAACGTCTTCTTTTTTGCGTCCCTATTTGTGGTTTCGTCAGCGTCCAGGTCACTTACCATCCTTTTCTGCCCTTCTGCCCGCAAAAACGCGAATACAGCTCGACTCACTCTCGTCGGGCTCGCTTGGCGTCGGGTGCATCCGGGTGGGAGTCTCGGGGCCGACGCGTGGCGCGTGTCGCAGGCGAACCAAATGCCATCAGTCGCTCGACCATGTATGCCGCGAGACCGGCCTCCACCTCGAGCGCGACGAGAATGCCTTCAAGCAGCCGTGTTGCCTGCGTGGCATCGTCCTCGGGATCGTTCACGTACGTTCGCACCCGCGCAATAAACTGATTCGCCATGTTGCGGAAAAACTCGGTGCAGCTTCGTCCAAATGCGTCCCCCTGGCTCGCCGAGTTCGATCGGCGAATGTGGTCGATCAGCTCGGGCATGAACGGGTCCAGCGGACGCGTCAATTCCTCGATCAGTCGAGACGAACTGCGGTCGGGCGTGAGCTCCAACACCTGGTGCGGGATGGTCTGCTCACCCAGCACACGGCGCACAGCAATGAGGAATCGTCTCGCCCACACGCGGATGGGCGTTGACGTGAGCGACGGCGTATATGCGCCAGCCACGAAAATCGTCGCGAGCGAGCGCATGAGATCGTACACGGCCACGGGATCACCACGCAACACGCCAATTGCAGTGGCCGCTCGCAAATCCCGTGCTATTCGCTGCCACAGCCCCGCAACATCCCACTCGGGTCGATTCGTTCGGTCTGGCGGCGGGAACAATCCGCCACCCGATGGAAACGACAGGGGGAAGACTGGGTGGAATGGGCCAGAGAGCGCGGCGATCGTAAAGCGGTTCATGCCGTCTTCATCTGGGTGCAGAACGGTCGGCGAGCCGGACGTCGTCGTATTCGTTGCAGATCCAGAAACAGCAGCGTCTGATTCGGGTCGGCCTTCACCGCTTCGCGACCCAAGCAGTCCAGACGTCACGCGCTGGTACAGCGAACGGAGGACACCCGGACTCTCCGCCGTGCCAGGGGTCGCCGATGCATTGTTGTTGTTAATCGTGCCGTCACCCGTGGACGCTGGTCGTGGTAAGGGCATAGACAGGAGCCCTAGCGTTTGATGGCGTTGCACGGGGGTGCGGGGCAACACCCCCGGCAGCACCGCGTCACCACCTGCGCCTCTATTGCCACTGGTTCCGTCGCCGCCCATGGTCGGAAACGACATCGTGGCACGCAGCCGGCCGTGCTCGTCGATGCGTATAGGCGCTGCAATGCTGGGCGAGTTGGCCAGAAACACATGGCGCGCAAACCGCGCAATCGTCGCGGCCGAATCGCCCACGCTTTGCAACGTATCGATCGCACCCACAGTCGAGCTCACGATCGCGGGCGGTGCCTCTTGTTGCTGACGCGTGTACCAGCCAATCTCGCGTAGTGCTGCTGGCAGTCGATCCATGCGAAGGCCAAACGCCGCAATGTGGTTCCGCAACTGCGCCAGTTGAGCCTGCACGACCTCGGCGTCGCGATTCACGTCCGCGGCTTCAGCTTCCTCTCGTGCGGCCAGGCCGGGAAGATCGAAATCTACAGAATCACCATGAGCCATTCTGTAAACCACCACTTATTTCTACTAGGTACGTACTGGAATTCGATAGCGACGTCTCGAGCCGACGCAGCTGACTCTCGGCCGACTCGCGCAGCATATTCCCACTCAGCGAACTCGAAAATGACATCGCCTCGGCGGCAGTCCCACCAGCGTCTCCACCGCCACTGCCCTCTCGTCCTCGACGACGCGATCCTCCCGTTCGCTCACCCGCCGCATTCTCAACGGTCTGCCGCGCGCGCCGCAGTCGACGCAGCATCTCGCGATTCCGTTGCGTGCGCTGCTGATCGGGCTCGCCACCGCCGACCACACCGGTCGCGGCCGAGCCCATCGAGTTGACAAAGTTGGCGATCACAGAGTTGAGAAACGGCATGGGCATGTCGTCGGGCACGGCAATGGTCGCCCCCATGACGACCCGCTGATGCGGGGGACCGCCCAACGTTGGATCCGGCTCGTCATTGTTGTGCGGCGCCGCCGATCGATTTCGGGTCGTTGCCGACGGCTGCTGCTGCTGCTGTTGTTGTTGGCCTTGCTGGTCCGGCAGATCGGCGAGTGCGTCCTCGGCACGCACGACAAGATGGAGCACGTGGCCGTCTTCCAGGGCGTAGGCCGCAATGCTCTGGTCGTTCTTGAGCACTTTTCCTCGGAAAATGAGCCGCTGGCGCGCGAGCACGACGCCGGTCTCGCTGGCGACGGCCTCTTTCAACTGCGGCACGGACGCGTCCATGGGCACGACGATCGGGTACGTCTTCTGGTCCAACGTGCGGATCTTGAGCGCGATGGACGCGATGGGCGCATCGGACGCCGTCGCCAGCGACGCGGACGCGGCAGCGGAAGACGAGACAGGCGTCGTCATGGGAAGAAGAACAAGTTTCTATACAAAATCGCTGTGATCTGCCGTGAGCCATTCGTCGGAGACGCAGTGGGAAATGCCGGTTTCCGTGCTCATGAAAAAAAAACACAGACGTACGATTCGGATTCGTGAGGCTTGTAGGAGGCTTTAGAGAACGAAAAGACTCGCGCTGGATAGCTCAACGTATGCACAAGACGCCTCTAGAGCTCTCAGCTGAATGGCGCGTGCGTGGAGGCCGTACGGGGCGGCCTTCTCTGGCAAGTCCCGCCGCGTCGCGCACGTCGTCCTGAGCGTTTCTCCTTACTGTGCGAGGGTTTCTTCCCACAAAGCCGCAACACAAAAAAAGTGGAAATTTTCAAAACCTCGTTTTGGGAAGAACAAAAACCTCGTCCGAACACGTACTGCACCTATCCAAATAGTACCCCATGGGGGATCAACGCATATCTCATGCTCAATGGTGCTCACTGGATCTCGGCGCGAAGGTGGGCAATGGCCGCGGCGGCCGCGATGCTCCAATGGAGACGCCGCAGCGCCTGCAGCCGCGCGCGCGCTGGCTCGTCCGTGCGGGATGCGTCGTCTTCCAAGTCGCTGGCGCCGCTGCTGCTATTGGCGTGCAGTGGAGAAGAACGCACCCATTCCTGGAGCTCCTCGATCTTGTCCGTCAACAGTCGCGCGTCGTCGTCCGAGATCGCCACGACCAGCGCCTTGGCGTCGACCATACGGCGCAGTGTTGATGCGTACTCTGTCAGCGCAATGACCGCGCCGTTAGAGTCGACAGACTCGTCGACGGGCGCCTCGTTGACCATGCGATGGCCGCCAAAGATCCGGTCCAGCTCGGCCTTGGCACGTGCGATCGCATGGCGCGGCAGCACCGAGTCGTCGCCTTGAAATGTCGTCGTCGTTGGCTGCGTTGCTGCGAGATCTGCGGTGGCGATGGAGGCCGTGAGCTGGAGATCCTCCGAGAGGTCGAACGCGATTGAGAGCTTAGTGACCACGGGTTTCGGCGCCGTCGTGACCAGTACCGGCGCATGCAGCGTACGGATCGTACCGACACAATGAGGCCTCGCGATTGGTGTGTGGGGACTACTGGTCGTCGCCATTGCCTGGCGAAGGTCGCGTCCTTCGAGGACGCGGTAGCCAAGCTCCGTGACGTGGCTGCCCACGAAAAACACACTGTCGCCTCTTGCCGGGACGCGCACGTTGACCGGAATAATAATCGCGACTTCTTTGGTATTAATTCGCTGCACGCCCAACGCAAGCGGCGAGACGTCCAGTAGCAGAGGCGAGCGCGCGGTTTCGACCAGCGACGCTGCGAGCAGGGCCGCCCCACGGGCCTGGAGGTCTGCCGACAGATTCACTTCTAACGCCGCTGTTGGAAAGAGTCTCTGGACAACATCCCGCACTGCCGGCAGCGCAGCCGAGCCGCCACAGAGCAGTACGCCATTCACTTGGTCGCTGGTCGCATGGCCCTCGGTCAGTACGACTTGGAGGAGCTCTTCGACACGCCGCCAGCAGTCCGCGCACACGGCGTCCAGTTGCGCACGCGTGATGGACCCCGCAAACGCGCCGGCATCCATTTGCAGCTGCACGGATGCAACGTCCGACGTCCTGAGAATCTTTTTCGCCAGTTGGCTCGCGCGGCGCAGGCGGTGGAGCGACTGCGGCGTCGTTACGGCCGCGTGGATGTTGCCGTCGCGCAGGAAATGGCCCACGATGCGGTGTGTGAGCACGTCGCCACCGATCGCGGCGTCGCCGGCGACGGCCTTGACCTCGAGACAGTCAGCAGCCGTACCAGTACGACTCTGTGCCGAGACCAACGACACGTCGACCGAGCCGGCGCCATAGTCGACGACGACCCAGAGTTCGCCAATGGCCTGGCCATCGCCGCCATGCGCGAGAACATGCACCAGCGACGCAGCCGTCGAGCCCACGATGAGCCGCCGCACGTCGAGACCAGCCATGGCACATGCATCGCGGAGGGCGCGCCGCTGCGTGTAGTGGAACACGGTCGGCATGGTGAGTACTGCGTCTTGTATGGTCCTGCCCGCTTGCTGCTCGGCGAGTTGCCGCACGCGCGCTAGGAACACTGCCAGTATTTCCTCCGGCGCAAACACTGTGCGTGGCAAAGACACCGCCCTCTTGAATTGGAACTCGACCAGCGCTTTGCCCGCGGCACCCGGGACAAGCCGGAACGGCCAGGACGCAAGCTGCACGGGCGAAAAGTCGCTGAGCTTGCGTCCCTGCAGCGTGAGCAAATCCCACACGGCATCGCCGCTTCCGGACGCGGCGGCGCGGCGTGCGTCGTCGCCCACGAGCCACTCGCCTTTTGCGGTGAGCACGACGAACGGCTCGACGAACAGTGCGGTATTGTCGCCCGTCTCGGTGCCAACGAACTGGACGCACGCCGAGCAACTCGCGCGGCCGAGATCGATCCCTAGCACGGGCATCGCGTCTTCGCGGATCGGCGATTGACCCGCCGGTTATGCTCCAGTACATTTGCTGACACGCTGCGTCCCGCATTCCAACGGCGGCTTGTCTATTACCGAGTCAGCAGCCATCACCAACGAGCCACTCTCCATTGGAACTGGTGGTCTCCAAGTTGAAGCACGCCAGGCTAAGTTCGTCTTAGGTTCGTTTCCCACAACCCGAAGATCTGTCCCGTCACATCTTCTGTCTGGAGAGGTCCAGTATACTGTATGCGCACTCACTTTCGAATTTCCCTCCGCGCCTCTCGCTGCAGCCATGGCTCCCATTTCCCTCCAGCACGAGCCGAGCGCCGGCGACGACCACGACCACGGCAGCCGCCACGTCCCGAGCAAGGCCGCGCCGGCGACGCCTCGCCATCAGCTGGAGTGGCCCGACGTGGACTTTCCCATCGCAGCCGAGACCGACGCGTCGTGGGAACCAGCGCACACGAACGACTGCACGGCGCGACAAGAACCGGCTTTGCCGGCCGTTTCGAGTTGTGTCCAAGAGCCCTCGTGCCAGTGCTGGCGCGACGCCACGGAAACGAATGAGCGCGACGCGTGAATCGTCCGCCATGGCCGCTAGTCTCGTTCGATGGAAAGTACTATCGATGCCTCGCACTCTGTGGAAGAAAAGGCATTTTGCATTTCTCTCTTTTTTTCTCTCTCCCACACTCCGGGATCTTACACGAGGATCCCCAACGGACCCCGACAGTTCGCGTCGTCGCATGGAAGGAATGACTGCAACGTGTCGGGTTGAAGTGCCCATGACGCGGTTGCTCACGCTTCTCACACGTTCGAGAAACGCCAGCTGACGGGTTTCAGCACTAGCCACAACACGAACGGAGGCGTTACCATGATGACTGCGGGCGTGCACCCCGCTGGTCCTTCACGGAGCAAGGCACCACTCACGGCCCGCTCCCTTTCGCGTTGCCATTCCCGCTTTGTCTTCCTTCCGATCAACCACCTTCCCCTCGTCATCTTCTCCTTCACGTGATGTGGTCACCGTGGCAATTCATCGCCGATCTCCACGGCCCAACCACCGTGGTGCTGGTGGCCGCTGCCTGGCTCGGCTACATGACGCTCACGCAGCAGCGCCTCCCCACGGCGCTGCGGGCACTGCCGCGTCCTGCATCCACTCTGCCTTTGCTGGGCAACGCACTGGACCTCCTCGTCACCCACCGCACGCGCATCCACGACTGGCTTCTCGACGAGTGCCTTCGCTTCCAGGGCCGGCCGTGGCTGCTCGCGTCGCTCGGGGGCGAACCGTCCATCGTGCTGACGCAAGAGAGTCACTTTGAAGACGTGCTGAAGACCCACTTCGATGCGTTTGAAAAAGGACCACAGCTCCGCGACCTGGGGGGCGATTTCTTCGGCAACAACGGCATCTTTGTGGTCGACGGCGCGGCCTGGCGCCACCAGCGCAAGGTCGCGAGCCACTTGTTCTCGCACCACATGATGCGCGAGTGCATGGCGAAAGCGATCGCCGAGGACACGCGCGTCGTGCTGCAAAAGCTCGCGACCGCCCAGGCGACTGGCGTGAAGATGGAGCTCAAGCTTCTCATGGACGCACTCACGACCGACGTGTTTACGAAGATTGGCTTTGGCGTGCGGCTCGGCTGCCTCAACGATTTCGAAATCGATCACCACAAGGCCACTCCCGCCTGTGATGGGAGCCAGTCAGAGAGTGTTTTCGATGGTGCCTTCCACCGCGCGTTCTCCCGGTGCCCCATGGTGATCCAGGCGCGGTCCCAGCAGCCGGCCTTTCTGTGGAAGCTCAAGCGGTGGCTGCAGATTGGCGACGAGCGGCAGCTCACGCAGGACATGAAGCGCATCAACGGCGCCATCTTCAAGGTCATTCAGGACTCGATCGCACGCTCTCGCAGCGGAGACTCGACGCCTGAGACGAACCTCATCTCGCTCTTCCTCGCCAAGGCAAACGAGACCTTGCCTGACAATGTGGGTGGCGAGGAGAAAGAAGAGACGACGCCAGAGATGATTCGTGACACGGCGCTCAACTTCATTGCCGCGGGGCGGGGCACCACCGGACAGAGCCTCGCGTGGTGTGTGATCATGCTGAGCCGGTACCCTGCAGTGTACGACAAGGTCCTCGAGGAACTGCAGCGCGAACTGCCTCGGCTCTTTGACGCCAGCGACGACTATGTGCCCAATATGGAGGACGTCGTGTCGCTGACGTACTTGGAGGCCGTGATCAAAGAGAGCTTGCGGCTCAACCCAGCGGCGCCGCTCACTAGCCGCGTCGCGATTGAGGATACGGTCCTCAGCGACGGCACGTTCGTACCCAAAGGCGTACGCGTGGTTTTCCCGACCTATGCGACGGCTCGTATGCCGTGGCTGTGGGGGGAAGACGCAGCTGCGTTCAGACCGGACCGCTGGATCGATGAGACCACGGGCAAGCTGCGCCAGGTCTCGCCGTGCAAGTTTCTCGTATTCCACGCCGGCCCACGCATCTGCCTCGGCGTCAAGCTCGCGATGCTCGAGATGAAGATCGCCTTGGCGGCCATGCTCAGCCGGTTTGAGTTTGTCTTGGACAAGGATCCGTTCGAGATCACGTACGATATGTCGCTGTCGCTGCCCATTCGTGGCGAACTGCTCGCGAGCGTGCGGCCGGTGAGAGCGGTCGGGACGGCGCCACCAGCAGTGGTCGCCTAAGCCACTGGGTGGTGAATTCCGCTTGATAGTGTCGCTTTGCTAACGAAACGTGCCGTGTCTATTGAAGCGTTTGCCTTTATCTCTTACCACATGAATCGTGCGGTCGAGCCGTCGCCCCACGTGTAGGGGCGGTACATAAAGACGTACAGCGTCACAATGTTCACAAGTGTGAACGCCGTGATCGTGGACACAAGTTGCCAAGCCGGTTGCTGTCAAAAGTGGTTGGTTGGTCAGTTCGCATGCTGGTGAGAGCCGTACCGAGAGTGGAGAACGTACAGGAGGCGTGTGCAAGTGGAGCAGCACGAACGGGATGAGGTAGTAGCGAGGCCTGTCATAATATAGTCTCTCAATGTCAAAAACACGTTTTCCCAGGCAATAACCCATTGGAACTTGGGCACTTACTCCACCAGAGGAGACGGCACGAGCACAAGAACCGTCGCGATACAAAACACGAGAAGCCAGAGCGGCGTTTGCGTGCGGCCTGTTCATGGTGCCATACCAGTCAGTTAGGCTCCATTGATAAACAGATTGAGTAACCCAACGTACGAAGCTCGGTCCAGCATCGCCACGCCTGGAACACGTAGAGTGTCGCCGGAATATACTTGGCGAATCGGTGCTTGAGGAAAAACTTGCGCCATACGTAAAACGTATAGTGGCGATTGTCGGCGAGCATGAACTTGTGCACGGGACTGAACCAGTGGATCACGAGCAGCACGCTCGCAAGAACGACGAGCAGAAAGAGCAGCCCCGAAAGCGACTTGGCATGGCGTCGCACGGCGTAGGCAAAGCGCGAGATTTGCGAGGGCGTCAAGAGACCGGCGCCAAAGCCCGTGGATGCGACGAAGGTGAAGTAGAGCACTTGGGCGCCGTGGAAGCCGGCCTCGTGGTTGGCCTTGTCGCCTGCCCACCAGACAATAAGTGGCTGAGCTTCTCACATGTCTGCCAAAAGGACCCTTGCGGTTCGACTCACCGACGACAATGCCCCCATTGTGGACGAGGAAGGCGAGAAACGTGGCGACGACCGCGACGAACGGCCAAAGAATGCGTAAGAGTGCGGGCAGGTCCGATAGCACGGCGATCAGAAAATTGGCAAGCACACGAGCAGCTCTATCACATACCACAAGAGCTGATGAGACTCCAAGCCGTCCCTTTTGGCATCGGCAATCGCAACGTACGAGTTGCGCACGACCAGCGAGGATGGATGCAGCTTGGCGTCTTGCTTGGAGAAGCTACACGTGCTTGATTAGTCACGAGACGAGACGTCCACAGGCCGATGCACAACGCACCCGTAGATGTGGTGGCCCCGGGACACCTCGACGAACCGCACCAGCAGCACCCCGGCGACAAAGACGACCCAGACGATATTAGTCTGGCGGAAGAGCACGGCCGCGGCACCGGCCTACACATCAGCAAGAGCGAATGAGGCACGAACGACTAGGGTATGGCCAGGCAATAGAAGACCCACGAGCGCGCTTGGGAGAAAGCTTGCGATGCCCACGGGTCGTACGCGCAGATCGACGCGCGTCGCGAGCCAGTACGTGAGCAGCACGAAAAACGTCGCCCCGGCATCCGTGTAGAATAAGAACGCAAAGAACACGAGCACGGGGAACGAAGAGACCATGAGCGCGTGGAGAGTAGCGTGTTTGTCGCCCGGCTTCGTGCAAAGCAATACCAATCCAGTTAGTAGTGACCGGCTCATGATTGAGAGGAAGAGTGTGTGTGCAGCTTACTGCCAGCGTCGCCCTCAGGTGGACGGCGAGCCACGCGGTGCCAGCGGCAAACAGCACGTTCACGAAACGCAATACGTCCATCGAGCAAAAGCTCGTGTCCGTGGTCCAGCCAACGAGCTTTGTGAGATGCGCGAGCGCGACGCCGGCGACGTAGACACCGGGGAACGTCGTGATCTTTGGGTCCCACTCGGCTGTGCACGCGAGACGCAGCATCAGGTCAGTACTACAGAGCAATAGCGTGAGGAGTACCTAGAAGGACGCAACGCACAATAGCGACCGGCGCAGTACTTTTGCGCTTGCGGTACGTGGAAGATCTCGTCCTAGAGACAATGCAACGTCCGATTTCGCATTTAGTAGCTGCTGGCATAAGATCGCGAGTTCCAAACAACCACACGGTCAATGAACGCGCAAAGCACCGCACCATGTAGGGAATGGATGAGGCTTCGTTCACGCGCAGCGCCACGAGCGAGTACGCGACCATAACGACGGCAGCGACGCCCATCGCCGGTCCCAACGACGACGACGCCATTGCGATCTCAATCTTGGTGTCTGCTGCAGCATTCAAAACAAAACAAGGGATTTTCGGGACCAGATTGTCCCTCGTTTAGTGGTCGATCCCTTCTTTCAAATGTCCAGTTTCTGGCATCAATTGGAACGTAACGACTCAAAAGCGTCCTCCATTTTTCATACATATCGAAAACCAAGTGAACACATCTTATCCGGTTGAATTCGATAATCCTGTAACAAATAATGGATATCGCTTCATTTCTAATAAACTCTCTCTTCGATTAGCCTCCCATACCTCCTAAACCAAATATTTGGGGTGATTTCCACTCACTTCTTCTGAAATTCGAAAATATAGAAATACGGTCTGCAGGGCCTTTTCGTTGGGGCATTCCCATAGCTTCAGAATGGGCGACAAGGCAGCGACCGTGGGCACGAGGGCGGCGCCCAGGACGTCCTCCACGCGCGCGCGTGGAAGTGACTGGAGCAAGAGCAAGGACCTACCCAAGCGCCGTCGCGGCCGGCAGCAAGCGACCGAGTCGGAGGAGGAGGAGGAGGAGGAAGAGGAGGAGGAGGAGGAGGACCACGAAGCGGACGGAGAGGAAGAGGCGGGGCACGAAGAAGACGGAGAACGTGGCGACGCCAACGACGGTTCCGAGACGGGCAGCGACAGCGGGCGCGAGCAGCGCAGCAAGAAGTCGGCTGCGGCCACGCGCAAGCCGTCGCTGCGCCGCGCGGCGGGCAAGAAAGCGACCAAGGACGACGGGACGCGCGGCAAGACCGACAAGCCCACGCCCAGCGGAGCCGTAGGCCGGCGCCGGCGCGGTGCGGCCGCTGCAGCCAGCAAGGACGCGAGCGACGACGGGTCCGAGACGGCGTCGCAGGGCGCGACGGATGAGGAGATGAATGGCCGTCGTGGCACGGAGACGACCACGAGCAAGGCCGTCATGGCCGAGGCGGCAGCGGCGACTGCGCCGACGGACACCGACCGCGGACGTGAGTGGGACCGTGAGCGCCAGTATGACGGCGGCGATCGGTACCGTGAACCCGAGCGAGATCTGGAGCACGAACGCAATAGCTCGATGACGCTGCCGTCGCTCTCTCGCGCCGCGATGCTCCACATGAATCGAGAGGAGTCCCTCGCGAACGGCTACAGCGCCGACCCGAGCAACCGCAGCAGCGCCGGTTCGCGTGGGCACGGCCGTGAGCGCAGTCGGTCGCGCAGTCGCGAGCGTACGATGGACGGCGGTGGCGGTGGAAATCGCTGGAACGACTCGAACAACAACCAGCCCAAGGAAAACGGACGTGGGGATGGGAACGACGACGACGACCCGATGAACAACTACTCTGGAGGCGGCAGCGGCGGAGGAGGACGCGGGGGTGGCGGACGTGACGACGAGCCCGGATCGCCCACCCACGACGGCGGTCTGGACGTGCGTATCATGTTCCACGGCCGCGAGATCTACGCAGATGATCTCATTGGCCTTCGCGTCGCCAAGACGTTTGTAGGCCATGGCCGCTTTCTGGGCCAAGTTGTCAAGTTTGACGAACCGACGTCGCTCTACACGATCGTCTACGCTGACGGCGACGCTGAAGAGCTCAGTATTGAAAACACGATCCAGATTCTTATCCAAGACGAGATCGAGCGAGCCGACCCATCGGTGCCACCAGTTCCCATGGCATTCCGTAACGACCGCATGCCCGACAGCCCCGAGGCCGGCAGCGTCACGCCGGCGTCGTCGACCGCCACTGTGTCTGTTCCCGTCGCGCCACTGAACGCCTCGGTCGCGATCCCGCCACCGTCAATACAGCAGCAGCCCCCGGGGCCTCAACAATCCCAGCAGCCGCCAGTGTACCCGTCACGCCGCTCGACGTCCGTGGCGTTCACGGAACGTGAGGCGCAGTTCGTCATGGGCATGTTTGAGAATAATGCTTTACCGGTACTGCTTCGCCAGGGCTGGCGCGTGCAGAGCAACGCCGCGGGCACGGAGCAGCGCTTTTATGCACCGCCCGGCAGTTTCCGCGGCGCCGGTCACGTGTTCCTCTCGGCGTTTGACGTCGTGGAGCTCATTGTGTTTGACAATGAACTGCTCTCGGCATGCTTCCCGCAGAACATGCACTCGGTCATTCTCTCGCTGTTTCCCGAAGCTGCATCGGCTTCCTCATCAGCGTCTTCCATCTCGTCGTCCCGAAAGCGCGGTTCACCCGCGCCCGATGGTTCGGCCGACGGCTACGACTCGAAGCGTGTGCGCGGCGGGTATCCCGGTGGCCCCGGAGGACCAGGTGTTGGCATCGCGCCCATGGGGGTCCGTGCTGGCGGAGGAGGACCGGGGGGATCCATGGGCATGCCGAGCCGTGGCGACGAACGGGTCCCGCCGCCCGGAGGCTACAGGTCTGATGACCTCATGGATGGCCGAACCAGCCGTGACCGCGATGGCTACGGTGGACCGCCGCCACAGCAGCAGCAGCAGCGAATGGCGCCGCTCGCGTCGAGCGACCGGTTCCCACCACCCAACGGACCCTCCGGCCGCGGTGAGCCAAGTGGCGATGGCTACCGCCGCGTCGGTCCGGCGGGTGACTACAGGTCGATGCCCTTGCGTTCGATGGCGGATGGACCACCGTCGTCCTCTCGCTGGGCTGGTCCGCCGCCCGGTGGAGATCCGAGCGACTACCACCACCGACGAGCGTATGGTGATGGACCCGAGTGGAGCGACCGCGACCTATTGGGCGGCCGTGGCGGAGGACCGCCCACTGGTGGGTACATGGGAGGATCTCTCGGAGGACGCCCGTCGTCCGGCAGCCACCGTGACGAGCCGAACCGAGGTGGGGGCGTCTACTACAGTGGCAGCGACCGCGGTCCGCTCGGGCCACGCGGCACGAGCATTGGAAGGCCTGCCATGGGACATCCAGGCGGCCCGGGAGTCGGAGGAGGTCCTCCCCCAGGGGACGAGCCAGTGCCGTCTTATGGTCGGTATCGCGATGCCCGCGGCCCGCCACCACCATCGTCATCTGGTGGCAACCAGTACAGCCCTGAGTCGTTCTCGAACCGGTACCCGCCTAGTCGTGGTGAGCCGCCGGCGTCCGATTTCCGTGGTCCAACCGCTGGGGGAGGAGGTCCTCCGCCGCCGCAAGGTGTGGCCGACCGCTTTGCGCGTCCGCTGAGCCGAGGAGGAGGAAGTATGAATGGCGGTCCGCCAGGGCCGAGTGGACCTGGTGGAGCACCCGGTGGCCGCGGCGGCTTCTCGATGATGGATGTGGACCGCAACGTGTCGGGAGGCGGAGGGTACGACCACCGCATGGAGAGAGGCCGCTCGCCGCATCTCGGCGGACCGCCGCCCTCGGGGAGCTACGGCGGCCCCGCGTCTCACTTGCAGCCGCAGCACTACGGCCACCACCAGCGCTCGGGTTCGAATGGCGGTGCGCCAAACCCAGCGGACGACTCGCGCACGATCTGATCGTCCATGTGAGACCAAGCCTACGCCACCACGAGAGACAACGGGATCTACTACGCATTGAGGACTGGGCTGAGGCTGTTATACACTAGTGTTTTCTTTTCTGCTCCTTTTCTAGCGATGCTGTGACGCGTGATAAAACTCGAGGTTCCGCTGGGCCTCTTCGCGTTCACCAATGGCTTTGACACATTGAAGCCGCGTCAGCAGCTCCTGGTCCATACTCGTAAAGTCCCAAGTCTCCAGCCGTCGCAGTGTCTTCGTCAACTGGATCGTGAACATGGTCCTGCCGTGCTGGAGTCGGTACTTGGTGTGAATGTCCGTGAGCTGCATGATCACACGTGCGTGGATCTCGGAGAAGTAGCTCCTCGCTGTCGACTGGTGATGGGTTTGGATGAACTGCACCAAGTCAGTGAACCGCCCAAGCCACTGGGGGACTACATGGTTAATCTCTTGGACGGGCGTGTGCTGCTGCTTGAGCACGCGGCTGCGGTAGTGGGCCATGCGTGCGAACGCCTCAATCTCGTTCAGCTCGTCGTCGTCGAGATCGGCGGCGCCCTGGGCGCGTCCGGCGTCGACTTCAAATGCACGGCGGTGGGTCGCGAGCGGAGGGAAGGAGTAGACGTTCAAGAGCGAAGTCGGGGAGGATGCCTCGCTGCTGGCGGGGCGTTGGTTCCCACCCACAGCCTCCTCTTCTATTTGCTTGTCGTCTAACCCAGCAGGCTTGGCATGTCTCGTGTCTCGCAGTCGCTTGACCGTCTCCAGCTTTCTCCGCGTCGGAGATGCGGTCGTGTCATCCACTTTTGGGCCGCGTTCAGTGGGTCTGGGCTTGGAAAGTAGACGTAACGGCATTTGCGTCTCGGGAGGTGGGGACGTGGTTGAACGCAGCGACTGGATTCTCGCCTTGGTTCGCCGGCGTAACAGATGCAACTGTGGCCTTTCTAGCTCGGCTTCTTCGCCTGGCGGAGGCTTTTTCGCTGCCGCCTTCTTCTCTTTAGTCTTTGCGTGCGCTGCCTTGCTCGTTGCCTTGGGAGCCTCTGCTTCGGCAGCTTGACGTCGCTCTCGTTCTCTCTGGGCGATCGCACGCTTTCTCGCGTCGCGCGCTTGCCACTCGCGCCACGCGCGAGCGATCCGCCCGACAAGCCGGTCTTCTTCACGAAGCAAGTACGAGTAAATCGACGGGAACGAAGCTGCGTACACGCGACGAAGCAGCAGATAGTCTTGGTCAAAGGCACGGTCTCGGAGCGGCGTCCTGTCGATGACATTGCTATTCATCATGGCGATTGCCAGCGAGAACGCGATTTGCTGCCGATACGACTGGCGGTCGGGCCGCATGTGAGCCACGGAGGTGACCGCCATGAGAAAGCGACCGACAAACCCAAAGACCGAAACGCGAGATGGCCACGCTTGGGTCTGGCAGACACAGGCAAACGCCTGCGTGTAGGATTCCACCGCGAGCACAAAGTCGCCTTGGCCATAGCTTCTCTCCGCGAGTGCGAGCCACGCGCTGAGTGCTACCGATAGAGGCGGTGGGAAGCTACCACCGAACGCTCTCTTGAACCAGTAGATTGCGAAGCGAGGCCGCTCCAGGCGTTCGTGGATAATGGCCTAGCGAATCGAGACATCAGCATCCGTCAAGAGAGAGTTCTTCAGCGAGAAAAACCGCACCAGCAGGAGCTGTGCGTCTTGGGTCGTGTAAGGTGGTGGCGTACCGTCCCAGATTTCCTACATGGGAATCAATGACGTTGGTGAGAGGGACTCGACCAGTGTTAGGCACGCTCCACCACGCACCATCACACACTCCAGCGCCTTGGTCTCTTGGTTCGTCACCAAGAACACCTGAGCTGCAAACAGCAACGCCTGGCGGCACGGCACCGCCTCGAGGTCACTGATCTCGACGACATTCATGAGTGCCGTCACGGCCTTGGCGAACTCACCCGTCTTCACGCAGCGTCTACGCACCCTGTATTAGCTGCTATAGTGATGAGGGCATGCTCGTCCACTAACGCACCGCGCAAATCGAAGCACACTGTCGCCGATCCGCTGGGTCTCGACATCACTGTCGACATCCTCGTCGTCCTCTTCTGCGTCGTCCTTTTCTACCGCCCGCGGAGACGGAGCTTCTCTTGCGTTCTCTCCGCTAGTGGTCGACGCGTCGCTTCCATCGTCGCGTTCGGTCTCCGACTCGCTGCGGCTGGATGCCGTCTCTGCTTCGTTGTGCACGTCATGGTCGTGGTCGTTGCCCATGGGATCCATGGGGGCGTGGCCTGCATGCCGTTTGATTCTCGGAGGTACAGAAATAGGAGGGAAGCCCGACGTAACTGACGGGTCGTTGTGATCCGAGTGTTCTTTCTATTCCATTGCATGTCACGCGCCACCAATTGCTCAACAAGTCCTGGCCAGTCACTCGGCGACCCGCGCGACGTGGAGACACCAGTTCGATCGGCTGTACTGGGTCTCTAGGACCTCAAGCCCGGGCACCTGCGCCACGAGCTCCTCCAACTCGCCGCGCTTGTATACGTGGCAGTACCGCTGGTACACGACCCAGCGCTTGCCAGTATCTGCCTTGGCGTGGCGTGGCAGTTGGGTCTCGTCCTGCGTGGCATCGCTCTCTATCCTCTGGTCGACGTATTTCTCCTGGAGCTTCCACTCGACCATGACGTCCTGCTCGTCAAACTGCCGCTTGGACGCCGCGTCCTGCTCGAACGCCCACGCGACAATGTAGATGGAGCCACCGACTTGGACGATACGAGCCAGCTCGCTGGTGATCAGTCATCAGTTAGAGAGAGAGAGCAGTATCCTATCCTCCAGAAAGACGGACCTGATGAGTGCGAGGCGCCGCTCGACTGTGGAGATGTGGTGCAGCACAGCAATGGAGATCGCTGCGTCGAAGGCTCCCGAGCGCAACGGGACGTGGAGCGCGTCGCAACCAAACATGTTGAACGTCCTATCAAAGAGTGGGAGCAATCAATCATTGAGTGAATGGAGACGGTTCCCCCCGATTTGCACAGAGCACGCACTCGTCACTGTGGATGGAAGAGCACGTGAGCAGCGGGATGCTTCGGTCCGAACCGATCATACACAGCGCCGGGTTCACGCGGAGGTACTTGCCGTTGCCGCACCCGACATCGGCGACCAGAGCACCGGGCGGAAGCGCCTGGAGAAACTCAGTCACGAGCGGCCACGGGTGGTGGCGTGTGTGGCTGAAGTGCGGCGCGATCGAGTCGTAAACCTTGTGGACGTGCTCGGTCTCCAGCTCGGTCGGCGTGAGGACGCTGCGTGCACGCGCCGCCGGCTCGTCGAGCGAGTTCTGCATCGGATTGGGATGGGTCCGTCTGGTGGGCATGGCGCTCTTCAGAACCTCATTATAGGGACATATATATCATAATGAAACCAAGTGAAACATTACTGACATGGTCGGAGACCAGGTGCTCGGTGCACCCTTCATACAGTATCTCGATTGCATCATGCAGTCTTCTACGTAACGTATCGGGGACAGAGTTCGTCGCATGTTGAACATTCCATGCGGGAAGGACGAATCAAATTTTCGCCATAAGCACTCGTGCATTGCAAGTCCCCCATCCATGCAGGCGGCTGGGAGAACCACATCGATGAGAGCAAACCCATCACGCAGAGCACGCCGAGGAATTGGGCTCCCCGGGCGCAACTCACATTGCGGTGAGACGCGATGACTGCCAACAAGCAGACGACTCCTGCGGGAGCGCATAAAACCGATCGGGCGGCTTCATGTTGAAGTAATGTTTGTGCATCAGGCCCGGATGGTTGTACTGTTGATGGGTGAAAACTTCCCACCCATCAACCTTCCCACGGGGAATCGAATAGACACTCCGTAGGAGATTCTCAGTGGCAGGCGATCGGTTCTCTGTGTCTGGAGAGACTCCTGCGGAGACATTCAACGTCACGCACACTGGAGCGTATTCATCTCAGTAGGCGTTGGAGACTCCCGGCACTGCCGGGATGGATTTGGATTTGACATGGTTGCAAGAAACCAGACGGAAAGGCACGACTTGCTCCGGGATTGTTGAAGTAACCACTCCAGGCTGAGACCAGCGAATTCTGCGCAGCGGCATGATGGCTTTTCATGGATTCCAGCAACTGTCGATGCAGCCGAAACGCAGGCGTTGTGTGACCCCTCCGACTCCCCAGTCCGCTCGCTAGTAGATATCCTCATTCCACAAATTTCCAACTCTTGTCAACTCCCTCTCCCCCTCTTCCACCACTATGAAGACCATCGCCACGCTCCTCGCCACTGCCAGCCTCGCGTTGCTGTCCTCGACCCAAGCGGCCGAGTCGACTTCCAGTGCCAAGCCCTACGTCGTTTCGTTGCGCTTCAACCAGTTCGGTTCGACGGTATGCGGCGGCCTGCTCATCACGCCCAAGCACGTGCTCACAGCCGCGCACTGCACCAACTGGGTGGAATACGCCCTCGTCGGCGAGACAATGGGCAACGGAGCACCCACGACGGGTGAGACGATGCGCATCGTCAATAAGGCACGTCACCCAAAGAGCGTAAGCGGTGGTGACGTCGCGATGTACAGCTTCACCATCGTGGAGCTTGCGACCGCGTCCAAGTTCACGCCCATCGCGCTGGCCGACCGCGAACCCACCGCGTACGCTGGCAACAAGACGTCGAGCTATGGCTGGAACGGATCGTCATTCAACCCGCCGCCCACAAACGCGCTGCTGCGCACCACGCAGACTGTTCGCGAGGACACCGTGTGCCGCGCTGCCGACTTTTCGTCGTACAAATTTAACCCGTCGCTCTTTTGTGCCGGTGGTACGGAGAACGACCAGAACTGCCGTGGCGACTCGGGTGGACCGGTTGTGATTGAGCGTGAGGGCAAGGCCGATCTCGCGCTTGGATCGGTGTTCATGGGCGACGGTTGTGGCATCACTGGTCAGCCGGGTCTGTACACGCGCGCGTACCTGGTCAAGTCGTGGATCGAGGAGAACGCCCCCGGTGTCAAGTTTGAGTAGACAGCCCTTCCTCCTCACGAAGGCCCACTCGACTTCACGGGTTATGTTCAAACGAAAACAAATAAGCCTAGTGTCGATACCGTACTACTATAGTATAGTATTTCAGCCCCATGGGAAGTCAATACCACGTAAATCGTCAGAAATCGGGTCAGATCAATTGTCTGGGGGTTGCTCCCTCAGATCCCCGCAAACAAGATTCATGAATCGAGTCGTCAGCTTGGGTCCACTCGCAGGGGAGCTCGCTCCTGGCAACGAGGGCCACAAATAAAAGTAACTCATGTTATGCACACGACCCCAATTCTGACCCGACCCCTTATTTGACCTGCCCCATAGTCTACCTACAAAACAAGACGGCAAACACAGCAGCGAATATCGTGACGAATGTCCGATGCGGAAAGGAGAAATGTCCCACTTGAGTCGCTATTACAGGTAAAGTGCTCGTACCCCAGACAAACGAAAGGCTCACTTGGATTTTGTGTTCTTCATAAAAAATACGTCCCTATTCATTTGAGCTGACTGTAAATGACTAGAGTAGACTCTGCTACTCCAGTGGACAAAGTCGTCCTCATGAAGGGGGAATGGGTCAGTCTACTCAAACTTGACACCGGGGGCGTTCTCCTCAATCCACGACTTGACCAAGTGCGCGCGCGTGTACAGGCCGGGCTGGCCGGCAAC
>JAADWA010000070.1:0-65315 GCA_023335935.1 Pythium phragmiticola
CCCCCCCCCCCCCCACACACACACAGTAAATGGCAGCATTGGATGGCGCCATGAGGGAGAGCACTGGCTATTAGTCTCCTCCAATCCGAGAATATATCTGTATACTAGTGGTTTCGGATTTGTTGACGAGCCGCCAAATATTCCATTTGCTCCGCAACTGCCAGGGTCTGCCTTTCTTCGTGGCGACTCAAACCAAGTGTGGGTGGCAACGTACCGATATTTGAAGTATCACAAATGTTGAACACGTGATTCGCCAGGTCCAGGTGGCGATCAGTCGAGTTCGATATAATATCACGTCGCCCAAATATCGGATGTTTGAGCGACACGGGAAGGCCGATCTGTCATGATCATGTGGAGAAGATTGACATCATGGGAGGAGCAACAAGCACTCAGGGAAGCTCCTCCTCATGACAAGAAATTGTTGATCTATTGAGATGGCTACCCTAACGGGTTCCGCTTTGCTGCCTCAGTATCGTGATCGCCGATCTCCGTGGGCACTGCCATGGCTCCTCAATCGGCCCGCTCTCAAGAGTCTCACCTGATTTCCGCTCAACTTCAACGTCCAATTCGATGGGTAACCTGATTACGGTGTAATTCGACTTCAAATGCAAAAAAAGGGTACAGAGGAGCCAATTTTTCGGACATAATTATCATAGTCCGTATACGTACCCTGTTTTAGGGCATGCCTCTACGCGGCCTAAGTGACATACGATGGGCAAGAAAGGAGTTCTGGATACTTCAAAGTCGAATGAGTTCTCCGACCGATCTCGGGGGGGTCACATCAGGCTGTATCTCACCACATCCTTGCTGCCGGATGAGTTCGCAAATGCTCCGACGTTCTGTCTCGCTCATTGACAAAATTGCGCCCAGCAGACCATCCGCCAATGTCGCGCTACGCCAACTCACGGCGATCGCCGTTCCCAACGACGCCGTCGTCATCAGTCGCCACCAGTGACAGCACCGTGTCGCCGTCGGATACGCGTCGCATGCAATACGATCAGCACTATGGCAAGACTTCGCCGCTACAGCTCTCGCCTCTACGGAAGCGCTTCATGCTCACGCAGATCAACGCGACGATCGACGACGCGCTTGAGTCCATGGTGGGGAACCAACGGCCTGAGCTGAACTGGCGGCCCAAGGGTGTCAAGAAAGATGTCTTGTTCTACGCCGATGCCAATGTCCGTGCCGACCAGCACCGCTTCTGCTGCATCAGCGAGACCAGTGCACGCACCGAGGAGATCATCAATCTCTTTCTTGTGAACGACGCCGGGACGCTACTCAAGAACAGCCGTGTGATGTACAAAAACATGCTGGAAGCTCGCGTGTACAGTGTACTCGAGAGCCCCACACAGGAAGAACCATACCACTCAGTATCCCTACGGTACTCTGCGTATGCCCCGCCCAGGCCGCTCAATAATCGCGATCTCTGTGTACTTGTCGCGACCAACGTGATCCCCCAAGACGACGGCTCGACGATCGGTTACTGCCTCTGGGACTCCGTCAAGATCCCCGAGTGCCCCGACTACCAGAAGACCCGTGGGCTTCTCCGGAGCCGCATGTTTCGTTCGGGCTTCTTCTGCCGCACAACCTACGGTCCCGGTGGTGAGCCTCAGACCAAGATAGCATATCTCGTTGGTATCGACGCTGCTGGTGCCGCAACTCCGAAATTCGCGGCGAGGTTGGTCATGGAGAAGTCCGGCAAGGTGCTCTCGCGGCTCTGTAACTACTTTCGCCGCAAGCACCTCGATCCCACCACCTTCCGCCCTCGCTGGGAATGGCCCTCGGCCAGGTATGGCTTTTCATGGATTCAGTGTTTGATGCGATAGTTTCCCCGATTTTAACTGACCCTGTTCTGTGCATTTCGTCTTTCAGGCATGCAAAGAAGTGCTGCGGATGTGCCCAGCGCCTTCACAGCGGCTTCACAGCCCGCCACCACTGTGGGGCCTGTGGTGAAGTGTTCTGCAGATCATGCTACACCAAAGATCAGGTGGATCTGCCGGGCGTGGGTCTCACGACAGTACGGTTCTGCGTCGACTGCTTATGGGACCGCGGCCTCGAACCGCCCAAGTCACACGAAAGCAGTGTCTTTGCGCGGGCGGCTCTGGCAGTGCTGCACTTGTCACACGCGCACGCGCCGCGATGGTTCCGCTTCGCGGACGCACCGCAGCTGCTGGACAGCTCGGTGTATCTATCGACACTGCCGCGGTAACCTGTCCGCATGGGAACGAACCATGCGCTTCAGTCTCTTAATATGTGAGCTTATTTCGCAATACTTGAAATATGGGTTCACACTCGGAGCGTGTGTGAGTCCTGTCTGACGTTGACATCAATAAGGGGAACCTTGAGTGGCTTCTCTTCACGGACCGAGCAGGAGCCAGCGCACGAGGACTCTGGAGAAGTCGCAGCCTTCGTCTGCTGACTCAGTCAGAGTATCGCAGTACGCGGTGCTACCATCGAACTTGTGATAGACAAATCAGTAGGTCGCCTCGTCACAGCATCTTTGGCACAGTAGCCACGCTAGTGGGCTTACGCTGGAAGCGTACCCCCGCCAGCGTAGCCAGTTGCCGCACAGCGGCGGCAATCAAGGTCCTCCGCCACATCAACCCAGGACAGAAACCTGAGCCCGCGAGCGACAGCGAACAACAGCAGTACGTCCTCTTCTTCGACCGCGGATCTAGAGGAAACCAGGGCCCAGGCGGCAGCGGAGCTGTCATCGTCCGAACGAGTCACCACGCCACACAAGCGTCCATCATCTGGTCAGCCGCTATGTCTTCCGCAAGCCAAACCACCAACAACAATCAAGCGGAATATGGAGGACTCATCGTAGGCCTCACCGAAGCCCTCGCCCAACAATGGACTCCGATCGACGTCGTCGGGAACAGCCAGTTCATAGTGGGGCAGCTCAAGCGATATGCCGAGCCACGAAATGCACGCCTGCGACTACACTGTACTATATGCCGAAGCGAGACGATTAGGGGATCGCCTGGGCGTCAGGCGTTCGCACGGGATCTCGGCTCTGACTTTGCCCACTGGCAAAGCCAGCACTTTGCTTGACTCGTAGTCCAGTAGAAACCCCCCTTACGGCGGCTGTAGGACTCTAAAAGAGCAGTTCAATGGTACTCAGTTCATCCTCATCATCATCTTTGGCACAGTACACATCTCCGGTAGACCTTTTCTTGTGGGCGAACGACTGCATCCTAACGCCGCCAAATGACTGCATCCTCATGCCATTCTTAACGCCGTGATGCGTGACCCAAATGCTAAATTTTCCCATTCCTTCTCGATCCGTGTTGATGGGAGGGTCCTCTTCCAGTGGGACCCACACTCTTGAAGTTCAAGTTGATAGGCCGAGTTTCCAAGGACCCAGCTGGAGATCAGATCTTTCGATTGGTCGTAAGGACACACTGTACAGTGGTACATTTCTTGGCGAGCGGGCACTATGTATTCAGAACTGAAGCACGCGCTTTGCCTTCGTGAGGTGCCGGAGACTGATACCTAGTGTGTGGTCAAAATTTCATTTTCGTAGCAAGCATCCCGCGGTACCTGAGCCCAGTACTGTAGTGTGATGCTTGATTGTGTCCTTCAGTGTTGAAAGTAACTATCACCAATCAATGGAACTTCCCGTTTCCGCGATCCTGGTTCTTTTCATGCTGGCTGCGAACACTTCGTATCGAATGACTTCCTCCAGTGCCCTCGGGGCTGGGGTGACAAAGCCTTCGTTGCTGCCTGCTTCAGACCCGTTCATTTCCAAAATACGCCCAAGGGAACCGAACGAGACACCATCCGATCATGTCCCGCTTCGCCACCTCTCTGCAATCGCCATTCTTGTCGTCATCATCGGCGAGGTCGTACGCGACCAGTGATAGCAGCACGCCCCCCTACGACACCCACCGCATGCCGTACTCTCCACAGTCCCGAGAGCGCATGCCTCTGCAGCTATCGCCGCGGCGGCAGCGCTGCATGCTCAGCCTAAGCGAGGCGACAGTCGACGACTTGGTCAGCTCCTTGTTGGGGAACCGCCGTGGTAATGCGCACTGGCAACACAAGGGTGCGAAGAAAGACATCACTTACTACGTCGACAACGCAGTCCGTCCAGACCAGACACGTTTCTGCTGCAAGAGTGTGACCAGTGCGAGCTCGGAAGACATCATTGGCCTCTTTCTCGCGACCGACACCAAGACGCTGCTCAGAAACAACCGTGTCTTGTACGACAACATTTTGGAGGCCCGCGTACTCAGTGTACTGGAGGAGCCTACGCCGGAGGAGCCGTTCAAGTCTGTCTACATTCGGTACTCTTCGCACACAGCGCCCAAGCCGCTCAGTAATCGCGATCTCTGTGTACTTGTCTCGACGAACGTGATCCCCCAAGACGACGGCTCGACAATCGGCTACTGCCTTTGGGATTCGGTCGAGATCCCTGAGTGCCCCGACTACCAGAAGACCCGTGGACTTGTCCGAAGCCGCATGTTTCGGTCGGGCTTCTTCTGCCGCACAGTCAACACCCCGTTCGAGGGCACAACGACCAAGATTGTATACCTGGTTGGTATGGAACCTGGCGGTACTGCAAGCCCGAAATTCGCTGCGTGGCTGCTTATGGAGAAATACGGCAAGATCCTCTCGCGGCTCTGCAACCACTTTCGTCACAAGCACCTCAACCCTGCCGCCTTCCGTCCTCGCATCGATTGGGCATCGACCAGGTGCGGTAGCTCCTCTGCTCTACTCCCTGGTGGCTCAGCCTTGCTAATCGAGTTGTCTGCCTTTGCTCATGCTACAGGAATGCCAAGCAGTGCCGTGGGTGTACCAAATCGCTTCACAGCAGCTTCACCACGCGTCACAATTGCGTGGCGTGCGGCGAAGTGTTCTGCAGCGGATGCTATACCAAAGACAAGGTCGATCTGCCGAGCGTCGGCCTCACGTCCGTGCGGTTCTGCCTCTACTGTCTCGAGGCCCGTGGCCTCCCGCCCAAGCCACACAGATCCAATGATTCTTCGCGCACGACGCTGGCAGCGACACAACTATCGCAAGGATCACGTACCGGGTTCCACCGGCAACGACTGCTGCAGCCACAGAACAACACGCCGTATCCATCTCGATTGTCCGGGCCGCGGTCGCCCGCCTCAGCATCATCGTCCAGACGCGACAAGTTCATCGCAGCCTTCAAATGGGATCCGTATCGGACAATTCGATGAAAGGGTCTGGTCGGAATCCGATAGCGGTTGTAGGAGCAGAACATGGCAAAATGCAAATGTGGGCATTTATTCAACGTGTCGAAGGCACTTTACGGCACGGGTGGGGAGTTGACATGTTGCAAAACATCCGTCTTAGGCATTGCCAGGACGTGATCCAGGTTTATGATGTCGTATTAGGCTGCTGGTTCGGTTGGAGACCATACAACTTCTTCACGCTATGATGAGCGTGTTGGCAAAATGTCGCAGGGAGACGGATGATATATCACACCAAAAGTGAAGTACCGTTACTATCGTCACCCCTCGGACAAGCTCAGACAATCCGACTCGGAACTAAGAAAAAGAAAGATCTCGGGGGAGTAAAAATACCTCTATTAATATACCTACTTCGCCATTGATATCTCCATCCAACCAATGGATCACGGCCCGTGGCACCAAAGGAAATCGGAAATCAACGTCTTCGGGGCGCTGTGAACGCAGGTTGGTTGGAAAGGTAGTTTCATTTTGTGCAGGAGCCCACGAATTTAGCTCTTGGCGTTGCGTATGTATTTTTTTTCTTCAGTTTCAGTCGGACCAGGCCATCAGTCACAAGGACACGGGCGTGACGATTTCCCATGTGGACCTCACCTCCAAGCGGTTTTGGATGGGCCTCTCTAACCAGGACCAGTTGAAGGTGATGAAACAAGCGCTAGTCCGTTTGGTGTATCCAGATGACGAGGAGTTGCATCATGCGCTGAGACGCGGATCTTATCGTGCCTGCATTCTGGCAGAATAAGATACCGGCAGCGCCGAAATTTCTCGGCGACATTTTGCGCATCAACTCGACACAATCGTGCGAGGGCGAGGTCGTACGGATCGAGTGGAAGTATTACCACTTTTAGTTTGGCCTGCCGCTGCCGTTGTTCGATCATGTGGTGGTCGCGAGCGTGTCTCCGTGTATCAATTTTGACGCCGGTCCCGACTGGATCGTGTACAAAGAGAAGGAAGTTGCCGCGTGCCGCCTCATGGTGAGTCGTGAAACGAGCAGTCTCTGCATCAAATCATTCACGTTGAAGCTGTTCTCGCATCATCAGCGACTGCGGAGCAAGCCGAGAAGTTGTGGGGCAGTTTCGAGCGTCTGTGTGGGGCGTTCGCGGGTGTACTGCAGGAGTATCGAGGTCTCACAGGGGCCTCGAGCTTTGCGTACAATGACCAGGACAAGAGGCTCACTCTTATGCGCTCGTGCCGTCGCCCAAGATCGTGTCCACGAATTGGCTGCCGCCACCGGCGACATGGATGTGGTTCATGCAGCTCACCACTCATTCTGTAAAGGTCCGGGAATAACGAGCGACGGGTCTGAGACACATGTCGATGGGCTCAACATGATAAGCGGCCATCACAACAACGCCTCAAGAGTCTGCCATTTACGGCCCCAGCCATCACAACATCATTCCATTCCAGCTCTTGGAGCATCACTCGAGACTAACTAATCACAGCAGCCCCCATCCTCACGGCAATGAAAACAGCTTCAAGATCAAGCGAAATATAATTGGATCCTTAAAAGAAAGTCACAACCCCGCAGGTTTGAATACGGCAGCCAATGCATTCTTGCCTCCAACGTAAAAGGACCCAAGAACACGGAGCTATGCTGTCATCCGAGAGCTGCGTGAAGGTGTGAAGAAACAATGCGAAGGGGATCCACGCGCCATGGAGGACACAGGTGCTGGGCACCATGAACGCCATTTGGAGGCGGCGCACGAACCAGAGCGCAGAGATCCTCCGATGCACCGATCCGGAGCACGAACGAGAGCTCGAGCCCTCCACTACATACACCAGCGATGCGCTTTGAGCATCCACTCAGCTCCGCTAAAACGTTCCGGAAAAGTGATGTGCGGATCTTGTGGTAGCTGGCGAGGGTGGAGGGCGAGCGGCACGAGCGGCACGACGTGGGTACTGTACTGCGAGCCGCTCCCCCCCTCTCTTGTTGTCCCCTTGCCTTGGCTCAAGTTTATGGGGATCGACTTAATGTTCCGTACTATACGGCACGACAGTGTTCAGCATTCCTGTACACGACCAAGGACTTCAGTATGTGCACCAGTAGTATAGTACATGTACCGTACACAGGAACGCACCTCAGTCCTAATCGAACGCAACGTCGGCCTACTCAAATCCCACATCAAGGCGATCCATGGCGCGGCAGTCGACGCTGAAACCGACGACGATCTCACTCACGAACTCGATGTGATCTCATCCGCTCTCTAGCTCACATCCCATCAGGGGACGTGAATCTTCTAGTGGCTGTATATTAGTACTGTAGTCCTTCAGCGCTAGAGGAGCAGAAGAGAAGTCACGGAGAATTTCGATCCCTGAGATTGGACTGAAATCGTAGCCCACGGAAATAATACAGTACGGCATTTCTGATGGGTTCTCCTGGGTGCTCGTCTGACGCAATTCCGATACATACACACTGGATCGCCGTGGATTTACGCTCGCGTACCGGATTCCAACAGCGAATATCCGGAATGAATCCATTGGTATCGAGAAACCCTGGATACTGACACTGAGCTGAACGCCAGCATTCCGTGATAGTCCAGTACAGCTGTCCAGTACAGTTCTGAATGGCTACTGAACACGTGAAGTTCAGCAGCACTTGAAGTACTGTACTAGTCAACATAATGTTCACCATCAGCGTTTGGAGGCAGAAGATCGGGAGCAAGATGGGGAGATCGTTCGATATTCTCCGCTGATTGTTTCCAATATCGTAAATACAGTACTGTAGCCCACGACTCGACCTTGGACACATGCGGCTTGGCACGGCGCAGCATCGCCCCAGATGGGGACGGAGGTGGAGACGAAAGTGGAGTATGTTGAACGCACCAAATATACTTGAATAGAGTCAGAGAGCCATTGAGGTGTCGGCCATGCCGGCTTGATATGGATCTGTCCGCATCTTGTGGAGGAAACTGACACCATGTGGCGTCCAGATCTGTCAGCATCGTCTCACCCTCTGCCGGCTCCGCGTATGGAAAGGCCTGCCATGGATGTTCGAATCAAGGGGACACTTGAAACATCCGATCAGCCAGAACACGTTGCATTTTATCACAAGATGATCAAAATAAGGTACATCTACTCCAACGAACTATATTATAAACAAATGATTCATATACCGTATTTTGCAACAAATGGCTCGACCATGGCCACTGAAGTTCTTGCCGTTCGATTCCTGCCGGTCGGCACGACTTTCGTGCCAACCGGCAAGAGCTCTGATATCTGGCTAGGAACGACTGCCAGGCAAGAAAAGACATCCGTTTTCTGCATGGGTTTGCTGAGTGCTCGCCCCGTATCCCAATTCTCGCTGTTTCTCATCATGCCGTGAGTCGTTCATTCCCCAATACGTCGAAAGCAGCTCGCACTACAAAGATGCCAACCTCCCCCTTCGCTTCCTCTCAATGTTCAGCGACGTCATCGTCTGCGTGGTCGCTCGCGAGCACTGAGAGCGAGGCGTCCCTAGCGGATGGCACTCGCCGCTTGCGCAGCTATCGGCTGTCTGAGCCCGGAACGCCGTTGCAGCTCTCACCGCTAAGGGAGCGTCAGTTGCTCACAGAGATCAACGCAACAGTCAACGACGTGCTGAGCTCCACTTTGGGGGACCACCCGATGCGAGCGAACTGGCATCCCAAGGGCGTCAAGAAGGACGTTTCGTACTACGTCGACAACGCCGTGCGCTTTGATCAGACCCGATTCTGCTGCGTGAGTGAGACCAGCGCCCGAGTCGAAGACATCATCCAGCTCTTCGCCATGGCCGATAACAAGACGATGCTCAAGAACGCCCGTGTCTTGCACAGCAACGTGTTGGAGGCGCGCGTGCTCGGTGCACTGGAGAAACCCACGCCCGAGCAGCCGCACAAGTCAGTCTACCTCCGGTACTCGTCCTACGCCGCCCACAAGCCGATGGTGGATCGCGACCTCTGTGCTGTGGTCGCCACCAACATCTTCACTCATGCCGATGGCTCGACGGTCGGGTACTGCCTCTGGGACTCGGTCGAGATCCCCGAGTACCAGAAGACCCAGGGACTCGTGCGAAGCCGCATGTTTCGCTCGGGCTTTGTATGCCGCACAGCCAATGGAAACGGCCGAGGGAAAACCACCAAGATTGCGTACGTTGTTGGTACGGACTCTGGCGGAGCGTCAGCCCAGAGATTGGCATCGTGGGTGCTCATGGAACAGTCCGGGAGGATGCTCTCTCGGCTCTGCAACCATTTCCGCCGCAAGCACCTCGATCCCGCCACGTTCCGTCCTCGCGCCGACTGGACCTCGCCCAGGTAAGGCGTTGCCCTCGCTTATGTTGATACCGTACCACACGATTGGTTTTACTGACAGTCGTGTCTTGTCACAGAACTGCCACACAGTGTCGTGGATGTGTCAAGCCCCTCCAGAGCAGCTTCACGACACGCCACAACTGCGTAGCGTGTGGCGAAGTGTTCTGCAGGTCATGTTCTACGAAAGACAAGGTCGATCTGCCGGGCGTCGGCGTCACGTCCGTGCGGTTCTGCGTCCAGTGTCTCGGAGCCCGCGGTCTCCCCCTCAAGTCCCACGAGAGCAGCGTCTTCTCGCGCGCAGCGCTGGCGGTGATCCACATGTCGCTTGTCGGTATCCAGCGGATGCCGTTGCCCCGTCGCGTGGACGCCCCGCAGCTGCCGACCAGCGAGACGGCTTGCCCATCGTCCATGCTGTCTTCATATGCTACAGTGTCGTCTCTCCAAGATTCCGTATCGAACTTGAGCGAATTCCCATTATCGTACTACGTAGAACATCACAAAATGTAATCCAACAAACTATTTCGTCTATTTTCGTAGTTAAACATAGTGGCCTAGACTATTCCAGTTGAACAATCTGCTCAGTCCGTTTCTTTCCATTCTCATAGTGGCAGATTAAATGACGCGGCAGTACGGCAAGGAAGCGGCGCGCGGCGGCGGCGATAACGACGGCGTCGCGTTCGTACGCGTGGGCTTGGCGACGCCATTGGATGGCGCAAAGAAAGGACTAGCGATCGCGACCATCGCGGTGTACGCCGGCATGACTGCGGCCGAGTTACAGCACGTCTTGCGCGCGGCGTTGGCGCTGCCGACGACGACGACGTGCGCGGGCTTTGTGGTCTCGCACGGCGGTCCACACGGCACGCGGAAAGAGCGGATCGTGCCGCTTACGGTCGCGTGCGTGTCCCCCGAGGTGCTCCAGTCGGTACGTCGCGATCAAGAGCTTTGGGGGAGGAAACAAGACGACTTATTTTCTGTATTCTCTTAGCCGACGGGATACGCACGCGTCGTGGTGTCTCGTGCTGCTACCGGTGCAAGTGCTCCCTTGCCGCTCCCGTCGGCAGAGGCCTCGCAACGGCTGCAGCGGCTCGTCTCAGCGTTGCGCGACGACGACCCGTCGCTGCTCTCGCGCTTTGAAGCCGCCGTGCTGTCGGAGATTTGCGAGCAGCGCGTGGACGACGTGCTACGTGTCGTGCAGGACGCCACGAGGTCGCTCGCGAGCAAGAAGCAGTTTCTTCTCTCGCTCGTGCGAGGTGGGACGAGCTCCACTGACGTGGCGGATCATGCTCCCCGCGGGGTTGCGATGGCCACGCGTGAAGGAGACGCTGGCAATGCCATTAATGGGACGTCGGCACCGATTGATCGCATTTGCAAAAAGGTCGTGGCGATCGCCCACACGGTCTTCTCGCCTCATGTGCAGTCGGATCTCCAGACCGAGGCGTCGCTCTTCCGCGAGAAGTACCACAAGCGTGCAGTGGTGATGTCGGATGCGAGTGCCGGTCGGATCGTGGAGCTGCTCGAGATTGTCGAGAAGCTCCTGAACAAGCACGCGCTCCAGGAAGAACAGACTGTTCGGCTCACGCGCTGGATTCTCGGGGAGAACCGCCTCTTGTTGAGTGCGCTCGCGTCGTACAAGCTCGACTATAATCTGGGCGAGCTCGAGAGAACGCTCACGCGCATGGCGGCGCTTGGGAAGACGGCACCGACGGTCGCCGATATCCCCGCGAACGCGTCGCCAAAGAAGCGACGCCACGGGTCGCCACGCAAGCACTCGAGTCCGCGGCGCAAGGCCGTTACGACCACCAATGGAGATGAGTGGAACAAGACCTACACAGGCCTCCCCCATGATCTACTCACGACGCTGCACCAACGGAAAATGGTCACGACGCTGGAGCTCGACATCTTGCGTGCGCTCGTGGACCAGAAAGATGCTCAAGTGCTCGCGGCCGTGGAAGCGTTCGAGACGAGCCGCGATGGCCAGCAGCTCCGTGATCAGCTCGTCGCGGTCGTCTCCGAGATTACGTCTGAACTGGGCGACGAAGAAAAGATGCAGGACGACGATGGAGGTGAAGTCGTGTTCGACCAATGGCAAGCGCGTCTCGTGGATCTGATCCAGCACTGGTTCGCGCAGAGCCGCTTGATCGCCGACCACGTGCACGTGCTGCAGGCGCTGATCCAGGAGAACCACAACTTGTTGCAAAGTGCGTTTGAAGTGTTTATGAGTGACGGCGACGAAAGTGAGCTGCTCGACACGCTTCAGCGGATCGCCAAGCTTCAGCTCCAAGCCAACGAAGGGGCGTTGGTGGCCGCGTTTGCTCGCATTGTCGACGATCACTGTGACGTGTTGCGTGCGAACGAAAAGACACTTGTGAAGCAGCTCTTTGCCCGCAAGAACGAGCTTGCACGGGCCGCGTGGGAAGTGTTTGAAGTCGAGCAGAATGTCGACGACTTTGGCGACACGCTGCTTCGCATTGCAAGGTTCACGACGCGCCAAGACGCCAAGCTGCGGCTTGTGGAGGTGGTTGGCGAGATGCTGCAGCGGAATCTGATTCAGTCGCACGAAGCCGACGGTCTGATTCGCTTATACGAGGAGAAGAATGAAGCAATCGTCGCGGCCAATGAAGCGTTCGAGTCAGACAGCGACGTGAAAGAATTCGTCGAGACACTGTTGCTGATCGTCAAGCATGCCAACTTTGGCGACGCGCCGCCGTGCTCATCGCCTCGCCATGTGAAAGCTCAACCTCCGGCAACGCGGACGCCGCCGTCGTCTCCTGTCCCTGAAGCCGTCATGTCATCGTCTCATTTTGAGGCTGACTCGGAAGCGTACTTCGCTGCGCGGCTGATTGAGATCTTGGGCAACAAAGGGCGGCTTGCAACGTGGCAAATTGATTTGCTGCTCGGACTGCTCGCAAAGAACGATGACCGCGTGTTGGCGATCATTGACGTGTACAATGAAGACCGTAACGCTCGCGAGCTGGTGGATACGCTGTGGCGGCTCTGTGACCTCACGGCGTGGGCGCAAAACAAGGCCCAGATCGTGGCTCAGTACATCCGCCCACTTGAGCAAAGTGGCCAGGTGACTCCACGAGGTGTGCTGGAGAAACTTGTTGAGGCTCGCGATGATCGACTCGTAGCGGCGTTTGTCGTTTTCCTCGGCGACGGCAACAGTGAGGAATTCGCCGACACGCTGGTGCGGCTTGCACGGCTGGAAGGGCTGAAAGCAGGTGCCAGTGGAGAAGAAGCCGATGGCCAGGAGGAGGAAACAGACGAAGCGAACGAAGCGGACGAAGAAGAGAAGCAAGATTTTCGCGTGATTCTCGCGCGCCTCGCCAACGATCGCGACACGTCGGGTCTATCACGCCACGAGATGGCGGCCATTGAGGCGTACGTATTGGAACAGGAGCCAGTCACGCTCGCGGCGTTTGACGTGTACCGTGAGACATTGGACCGTGACGACTTTGTGGACACGCTCAAGCGCCTCTTGGCCTCGCGTCGAGTTGCATCACGCACGGCTGCCATGGAGAAGCAGTTGCTTCATTTCGTGAGCGAACTGCAGGGCGTGGAGGCGGCCCAAGTCATGGCACTGAAGAAGTCGATCGCGCGCAGGGACTCGATTATCGAAGCCGCGGTGGAGGTGTACGAAACAGAAGTCGATGAGGTGGGGTACTGTGCTTAGAGCTGTGTGGGGGGTATGCAAGTAACTGACGAGACCATGATGCGCTTGTATGTAGGAGGATTTGAAGGACACGCTCAAGCGTATCGCGATCCATCTCGCCACGTCCGAAGAAGAAGCGTAGGGCAGGTGTCGGAACGACTCATTGTAGGAACGAGCTCAGTGTTGGCGTGTCTGGGTATATCTCTCTTGTCGTACCATCCCACATGGTGGTATCCACTCGTCTCCCAAAGGGCACCGGTTCAGTAACCCCAGCGTGGAGAAGAAACTATCGAAGTAATGTGCCGCTTGGAAATACGCCGTGAGAAGGCCTTTTCATCCGAAAGATCCATTTCTTGTCCAGACGCCAACGCTCCACAATGCTCCACAGTCTGCTGATCTTGAACGACGACAGCTACGTCTTGTTTGCGCGATACTTTGATCCCGCAGTGTCCCTCGACGCGTGCAAGCGGTTTGAGACGCAGCTTGCTCGGCTGTCTTCGCACCTTCCCCATGCCGCATCGACGTCGACGCCCAAGGCTTCAGCGACCGCTAGTGGAGGCGATCAGCTGCTCGTGTGCGAGAACCAGTTTGTCGTGGTGCGCACAGTCGGCGAGCTCCGCGTGATCCTCTCGGGCAGCCGCGAATACGACGAACTCGTGTGTGAGTACTGGTACAGTTTGCCACGTCGGACTCGAACCACTTACGTGTATCTTGTATGCCCAGTGGCCGAGATCATCGGGCTTGTGCATGCCGTGCTCGTCACGCAGCTCGAAAAGAAACTGACGGAGGCCAGCCTCTTGGCCAATTACCCACGCGTGGTCGCCGCGCTCGACGAGATGGTCCAGCATGGCCACTTGGAGACCAGCGACGAGCTTGCGATCGAACAGATGAGCAAGTTCAAGCCATTCCCCGTCAAGTGAGACCATCCCAAAGATCTCATATTTCTCCACTTGTTATAGGAGACACACAAAAATGCACACACTACGTTATCTCCAGTGCGGATCTTCTCCATCATAAGGATAGAGACATATCGGCAGTCGAACGGCGCGCTGCCCCTTGCTACAAGTGGTCTTCGTGCTGTGGCACCCACGTATTCTTGGTCGCGACAATGTGGACGTTTGTGCGCACGACTTTGAGCCCCTTGGTCACGTCGATGTCGACCTGCGTCCAGTTGTTGCGCAGGTCGGGCATCGTGCACACGTGGCCGACCTTGGGCTTGCCGCAGCGACCGCACTTGTACGACTTGCGGTTCTTTTCATTCTCGATGTCCCCTACAGCCATACCACCGACGCCCCCCATGAACTCAGGCGAATGGAGCTGCTGCTGGAAATTCTGGAGCGGCGGCGACGACGGCGGCGACGGGAACGCGCCATTCATCATGGCGTGCGGATGATAGACCTGCTGTAGTTGCTGCTGCTGGTGATGCTGGTGGAGCTGCTGCTGGAACTCGTCTTCTGGAAGCGACAAGAAATCGAGGTTCATCTGCGACATATCCATCGAGAGACCCGTCGAGCCGCCACGCGAGGCGCCGCGGCGATGGCCTGGGCCTCCTCGTCCACGGGCAAAGGCTGTGGCAGGCATGGATGATCGCCGCGCGTGGAGCGACCGTGCCGAGCCATTGGCGATGTCCACAGGCACTTGAAAGTGCATCTCCTGCATTGGCATACTGGGTGGTGTTGCCATGGCAAACGGATTCGGCGGCGACGCCATCATCATGTGCTGCTGCTGGGTCATGGGCGCCATCATCCCGCCGAGCTTGGTCGGCGACGGGTACTGGATGGGCATGGGCAGCGGCGGCGACGGCGGCGGCGTGTAGAGTACCTGCTGTTGCTCTTGTGCAAGCGGAGGCACTTGCTGCTGCTGCTGTAGTTGCTGTAGTTGCTGCTGTTGTTGCTGCTGTTGCTGCTGTGAGAGCATTCGAAACTGGTCGAGATTGTGGAGCAGATCCACGGGGTTCGAGTGGTGGCGCGCATGCTGCGAGGGCCGCTTGCGCTTCATCTTGAGTTCGTTCACGCCAGCCTGGATCCGCTGCGAGCGGTGGTACTGCCCGGCGCCCAAGCTGCTGAGCGTGTCGACATTCATGGAGTTGGTATTGTTCTCCCCGAGCTCCGACCACTGCACGTCCTTGAGGAACGAATCCATATCGGACGGAAACGTGTCGTCACTTTGGCTCTGGCTGTTCGGGTGGAAGGCGATGGGCGTGATGACGTTGACCGGCAGCGTCGCTGGCAGCGGCGAGTACGAGGCGTCACTGTCCAGTGGTGTCGTGGGCACGGAGGCGCTTCCGTTCTGGCCGTCACCGACACTGGGCCGCAGCGGCGACGGCGCCGCGGTAATGTTGCTATTGTTGTTGTTGTTGCCCATCAGTTGCTGGTAGTTGACACTCTGGAGCATGTCCGGGTTGGAGCGGACGCGCTTGTGCTTGTGCGCCGCTGCGACGTGGTACCGCCCGGTCGCGCCTCCACTGGCGCCGGTCGGCGTGAACGAAAAGCTCAGCGGCGTCAGCAAATCGTCGGGCCGCAATGCGTCGCCGTCGTCGTCGTCGTCGTCTCCGTCTTCTTCTCGCATGGCCGCCGTTGGCAGCGCGGGCGCGCCACCGCCGGCCACGAGATCGTGGTCAAAGAGCATGGCCGCGTTCTGCACCTGATTCCTATTCGCACTCGGCGTCGCCGCGGCCGCAAGCTCGGCCATGAACTCGGTCGTTCGCGGTGTCATGAGGAACGGGTCCTGGCCGCTATTGCCAATGCCATTGTTGCCACCGGGCGTGAGTCCTGTCTTGAAGCTCGGCGTGCGGCCCGATGAAGCGGAGGTCTCTTCGACGAGCATGGCCATGGCCTCGTCATAGTCGAGCGAGTGGAGCGACGCAAAGAGGTCCGAGCCGCCGGGCGTCGTGACCGTTGGCTGGTCCGCCATACTCAAGGGAGAGATACAGAGCGAGGGAGTCTCCACGAGCGAGGACGCACGGAATCCCCCTGCCTTCCTTCTTTTCGGCCGTCGAAAGTTTTGGAGCTCCCTGTGATGGGGAGAAAAGAGAGTGCAATCAGGGTCGTACTGGAATACAGGATGTCATAAGATACTATGAGTTCTTGTATCGTATAACAGAGGTTGGGAGTATGCATGTATAGAGGTAGAAGAGTTGATGTTGTCGGGGATCGAAAGTGGTTAGGGTGTAGAGTAATCCGGACGGAGTAAAAACGTGGCCATGATGGCGGACCGTTTTGGGGTGGTTGTGTGTCTGGACTGATCCATTGGGGTGGGTCTAATCTGATCCCGTCCGCTCCATCCACCAATCAAATGCGAGGTTTTGAGTCGTCCGCCCAATGAGAGTAGACCGTCCGCCCAACCGTTGGCTACTTGTGCCATGCGTGACAGGAAGGGAGCGCTGCTGTCACGTTGCAACGCTCTTTCAAAATTGCTTGACGGTCACTCACTCGGACGGATGGACTTGGGAGGAGGGACTGTCGCTTTGCCCCTCTGCCCCCGTGTGTGCTGGACCTGCGACTGTCATTCTTTTCCCTCGTTCGATTCCCCACGGGACGCGGCGTGCGTGGGATTACTCTATTATTCCTCGAACGCACACCCTCCCAGTCGTCGTCCGCTGTCATCGCTCTTCGCCAAATAACACGTACACACCTGTTGGGTAGCGATGGCAGAACGCGCGCGAGCACTGTCCAAGTCGGCCAGTACCAACAGCATGCATGGCGAGAAGCAGGCGCGCAGTAGCTCCATCTTTAGCTCATGGCGCAGCAGCAGCCGCCGTGGCACGGCATCGTCGCGCCAGGCAGCCGCCGCTGGACCGTCTCCTCCGCCTGGACTCGAGGGAAAAGAACTGCGAGATGCCATGTGGAAGCAGCAGCGCGAGCACGAGTCGCAAGCCCAGGCAGTCGCGCGTCCCATGCGCGTGATCCGGTACTCCCCCCCGCGAGGGAACCCCACAAGCTCGACCACGACGGCCTCGTCGTCCCAAGACGAAGCCGACGATGACGACGACGACTTGTCGGTGGCCGGCTCGGTACGCGGCGCCGGCCCGCAGGAAGCGTTCAGCTACGACGAGGACTACATGCACTCCCGCAGCGGCGCCAAGCGGTCGAAAGAGAAGAGCAAGCTGAGCCGCTCGATGATGCGGTCGTCTCCGTCGCAGCAGCATCACATGGACGACCGGACCAGCCGCCTCAGTCTCACTTTCAGCCGTCTGTCGTTCAGCGCGTCAGCCCGCAATTCGCTGGCCGACTACAAGGCCAAAAAGTATGACGTGGCGTGGCAAAAAGACGACGAGGTGGCCGACTGCCAAGTGTGCCACTCGGCGTTCACCAAGTGGAAGCGGCGGCGCCACCACTGCCGCGTCTGTGGCGACATTATTTGCGACGAGTGCTCACCCGACCAAGTGCACATTGACGGCCGGTTCACGCGTGCCAAGCGTGCGTGCGTGGCGTGCGTCGGACTGCTCGAGGCCATGATGCATCTTGGGGATCCCCACGTGCGCATGGTCGTGGAAAAGGACGCGGGACTTCGCGAGTGGATCGATGCCACGCCCGCCAAGAAGGACGCGGGCCACGCACCCGTGTACCACGATCGCCTGGCCGAGATCCAGCGCGTGACGGCGGCCGGTGCCAAGGCGAGACGCCCCGGGAATACGGACGTGCGGCAGTGTGTGATCCAGGCCAGTTGGCTGCGCGCGTGGCTCGCGTTCACGAGCCACGACGCGACGGACGATGGCGACGACTTCCAGACCAAGAAAGACCGCGCCGAGAGTGTGCACTCGACATCCGGGAGGGGGCCGGAGATCCCCGGACCCATTGACAATCTGTCGCTTCTGGTCATGCGCAAGGGCTGCCTGCTGCCACGCGACGGGCTCGTACGCGTCGAGACGAACCAGGAGCTCCACTCGGGCGACGGCGACTTTCAGACCATCCCGCTCGAGGTCTGGGACGTGCTCTCGCGGTACTATGGCGGAGGCCCGCGCATTGAGATTGTCTTGTCGTCGATCGCCGGCGAGCCCGACCAGTGGGTCGTCGACGTGGCGCATGTCCTTCAAAGCGGCCGTGCGCAGCAGCTCAACGCGCAGGCGCCACGCAGTGCGCTGGCGCCGCCCACGACCGTGCAGGACAAGGTGCTCGAGCGAGCACTTACGGAACGCCACGATCCCTTCAGCATCTTACTCGACTTGCCCGGCGCGAGCAGCCGCACGCTGTACGATCCGATGGCGTCTCTCAAGGGCAACTCGGCGGCGACGTCGACGGCGTCCACGAGAGGGGGCATCCCGCCGGCGTTCCACCGCAGCGTGAGCGACAACAGCTTGGCGCACGCGGCCGACACGACGGTCTCAGCAACGGCGACGCGACGCGGGGTTCATCGGAACCCTGCCCATAGTGCCACGGCCAAGGCCGAGCCGCCACTACCGTCTGTGCGTCGTGCGCAGCCCGAACCGGCCGCCGAGCCCGAGCCCGAGCGGATGGCCAGTCGACGGAACAATGAGCCGGGAACCCGCCGATCCTCGCGGCCTCCGCCCTTGTCACCGCCGCGCGAATCGAGTGCGGCGAGTGCGGCGTCGGCGTTTGCGATCGCCATGAAAGAGGCGCGACTCAAGCAGCAGCGCGCCATCGCCGGTGGCCACGCGCGCTCGGCCGCGTTCGAGTAGAGAGAATGCCAGAGAGAGAAGAGGAGACGAGTTCCAGGCAGGTTCTGGGGCCGTGGGACGGCGCGTGGAACGACTGACCACAACACCGTCTCAGGTTGCCCCCCCCCTCCCTCCACTACCACTGCCGCCTTCCAGATCCAACCACCTTGGCTCAGTTTCGTTTCCATCGTGTTCGACCCACACATCGACAGTCTCCTTCCGTCACCATTTGGTCTCTGCAAGAAAAGAAAACCAAGCATGCTGTCTCGTCTCATGAAGCCACTGGCCGTTGTCGTTGTCGTCTTCCTCTTCTTTTGCCACGGCGTCCTCAGCAGCAACGCCGGCCCCGTGTTCACGCTGGGCAAGCCCGACTTTTTTGGCTCGGGCTGTGCCACGCCCGCCTCGGTCCGCGTCTCGACGCCACGCGACTGGCAAAGTCTCTCGGTCAGCTTCACGCAGTTTGTCGCGGCCACGTCCCGTGCCACGACACGTGACCGCAAGGCGTGCAATCTCATGCTTCCGCTCCGCGTGCGGCCGGGCACGTCGATCACGATCGTCCAGGTCGACTACGCCGGCCGCGTCCTCGTGCCACCGTCCTCTCGCCAGTCGTCCGCGACGTTCCAAAATGAGTACTTTTTCGCGGGCAGCAAGGGCGCCGGCGTGAACCAGACGTGGCGCGCCAGCAATTCATCGGCCTCTTCTTCTCTTCCCGTGCCGTTTACCATCTCGAACGCGTTCCAGATCGGCGCTACGGCCTGGTCGCCGTGCGGCGGGACCGCCGTGTTTCGCATCAACGCGGCCGTGACAGCGACCAAGGCGACGCCCGCGAGCGACGACGTGCGCATCGCCGTGGGCGCCACGCGCGTCGGTGTCTCGGGCGGCATGCACTTTGGCGTGGCCTCGCAGCCGTGCGCCACGTCGTAGAAGGTGCACTTTTCCCCGCAGTTTTGACACAGTATTAGTATCCATGGTGAGCAACGACACGTGTTACGAGCGACCACACCTCAAGTTTTTTTTTCTTTTTTGCCTTGTTGTTCCATATAATTGATACGAGTACTATGTCTCAGCTGAGATCCTCAGATGTTTCGGTGACGAGATCCCTTCAAGAACGCCTCCGAAACGCAGACGAGGACGACGAAGCCGAAGAGGAGCCGTGCATCTTGGACGATGCGGACCGCAGTCGATTCCGCGGCGGCGCTGTCCATGGGGACCCACTTGAGGTCCTGCCTCCCGAGCTGCTCGAGTAGCTTCCGGTGCGTCGACTGTTGGAGCGTGCGCCCGTGGCGGCCACGTCCCCACACTGAATGGTCCGTCGTGAGAGGCCTCGCAGGTTCAAGCAATTATGACAGAACCGCACGCGCGTGATGCCGACGCCCGGCAAATCGACGTGTTCCTTGACGTAGCAGGATTTGCAAAACACGTCGCCGCACGCGACGCAGTTGTGGCGGATCGTGAGCCGGCCGAGCGATTGCGTACAGCCACGACACTGCTTGGTATTCCTATGGGAAGACAGAGAGCGTGAGACAATGGCGACGCCACTCAGGGTAGAGACAAGACGGCCAACGCACCATGGAGACGGCCAGTGCGAGCGAGGACAAAAGGTCGTTGGGTCGAGATGGCGGCGCCGAAAGTGGCTGCACAGCCGTGCTAAGTTGGCGCCGAATTTCTCCATCACGAGCCACGCAGCGAGCCGTGGCGTGGCCCCGCCGGCTTCCAGCCCGACCAGGTACGCGATCTTGGTCTGGCTTCCCTGGGGACCGCCTTGGGTCGTGCGGAGGAAAAAGCCCGAGCGAAACATGCGACTGCGCACGAGGCCCTTGGTCTTGTGGTAGTCGGGACACTCGGGCAGCTCGACCGAGTCCCAGAGACAGTACCCGATCGTGGAGCCGTCGTCGTGCGTAAACACGTCGGTCGCCACGAGCACACACATGTCGCGGTCGTCCATGAGCGACGGCGTCGCAAAGGACGAGTACCGGACATAGACGGACTGGAACGGCCGCTCCCGCGTCGGCTTGTCCAGCACGCTGAGCACACGCGCGTCGAGAATGTTGTTGTACATGGTGCGGTTGTTCTTGAGCAGCGTCTCTGTGTCGGTCATGAGGAAGAGCTTCATGATCTCCTCCGTGTGGGCCGTCGTCTCGGCGACGCAGCAAAAGCGGTACTGGTCCGGCAGCACGTTGTCGTCGACATAGTACGCGATGTCCTTCTTGGAGCCCTTCGGCCGCCAGAACGTGTGAGACGGCCGATCGCTCGCCATCGAGTCGAGCACGACTGCGACCGTGGCGTGGATCTGCTCGAGCATCTCAGTCTGTCGCTGCGGCGGCAACACGAGCAGCTTCCCATCGTCCATGGCGTCGTAGGGCGGACGCGACGACGCGGTGCTCACGGACGAGGACTGAGACTGGGACAACGCCATTCTACAATATCTGTGGATTGCCAGTTTCGTTCGCAATAGGTACGAGCGGGTCCGATGCAGCGGATCAGCAAGTGAGCTGGTGGGATGTCGACCCGCAAAAGGAGAAGGGCAGGAGAGATAGATGACTCTGAGGGAGAGAGAGAGAGAAGAGGGGCAGGTGGCAGTTCCGGCAACAAAACAGATCTGGTGAAGCGTACCAGCTGCTGCTCGTGAACTTGGCAGGGATAGTCTCCGATGGCTGATAACCACAGGATCATGTCCTTCTGAGCTGGTCGTCAGAACCAGAGGCTCAGAAGCTGACGACCAGCTTCAAATGAACCGAACACCAACGATGGATGAGCCGACCTTCTCCACATTGTCGTCAAGCTCGATCCAGTGCTAACGTTAATGCTTGCATGTGGTAGTGTTTTAAAAATTGTTCCGGTATTTTTTTACTACATCAGCCTCGTTATCGTGACTGTCAGACAGTCATCCTCAGTCTCACTCAGAAGCTACTGAACGTATTGGAGGTACCGGTATTAGTGTCTAAGGCTTTGTGTACATGCCGTCACCCACCCGCCAGTGGCAGCTCACTGTCAGGGTGGACCGGGCTGATAAATGAGTCCGTGGACCTGCGACTCCCAGTTCCTCCTTCCACACACTCACGTGGCAGGCACGTGGCCCTCCCATTAGCAAACGGAGCTGGACTAGTATCATTTTCGACAGGGTTTTACTTAAATAATGTAGGCGGGTATTCAGCGCGTTTGCTGAACTCTTTGCTGGCCACCTCTTCCTGACTCTTTTTGTGAGCTTGAAGTTCAAGCGTCGCGATGTTAGCGAGAGACTCCGCGTCAGAGACACTGTAGGTCATTCATTGCCCATGACCTACGATACCAGTCCAGTACGGCCGACTGTGCCGTGACTCATCACAGTGGGCAGCCTCCGCAGCGGTGATGAGAGTCGCACTGGTTCAAATCGCCCACTCTTACGTCCTCTTGTCGTCCGCCACACTGCTGTCTACGTCCCAAGGACACGCGCACTGTCGTTCTTTGTCTTCCCACTTGTCGATCTCCTTGCTGACAACGATCCGATATCAGCAATAGCGTACCCAAAAGTCTCCGCCGGCTCCGAAGATCAGCTGTTGATCGTCACGCGAGCGAGTGTAAACTCCGAATCTCCTACAGTTTGTAGCGCCTCTAAGCACCAGGTCTTCTTCTTATACCTCTTATAAATGATAGATGAAAGAATCAAATAATGGTCAGCTGACTGTGAATATCGATTCCAAAGAATATAAACTGTCAAGGTCAATATCAGGTCGGTGCTTACAGGCGCTACAATCTGTACTCCTCACTCTCTCCCGGCGCTCTCCTCATGTGGACCCCCTCAGCATTCAACTCTTTGGTGAATGGCTGATCTGGGACCGCAAGCAGCACACTCCGCTAGAGTGACGAATAATACAATCACGAGGCTGGTGCCGTCATTCTCGCCTACTCGCCATGGAGGCAGAGACGTGGAGTACACACTGCCGTCGGGTCCGCAATCCGTTTTTACTATGATATTCAATAATTTTCCATAATGTGCAATTTCCTATGAAATACAATTTTCTCATCACTGTATCAGATTTGATGGGTGCAACTTGCTCACTTCAACATGGACTTCACTGCGAGTTGTTTGACACCTTCACTAGGACGAACACACCCAATTCCATAGTAAAATACACTTCGCCCTCTAAGGGCGGGTCTCCTCGTCTCTAATGGCGTCAAAGTTGTCAAAGAACACTCACGTCCAGTCAGTTTCGAGCCAAGGGTCTGTCTCTGCGTGGAGAAGTGTACAGTACCGTACACTCCGCCACTGTCCTATCACACGATCCTCAGTCGCACTTCTTGAGGAGTCCCCATTACACTCCCTCACTTTTCTTCCTGACTGAGAAAACGCTTTCCCATTTCATTGAGTCGACGAAGACTAACCGACTGCATCACGAAGGACGCGCAGCTGAGTCGGTTTAGTCTATATTTGAATAGTGCTCAATACTGTAGTCGCGAGATTCCCACCTCAATCCTCTCTTAGTAATTTTACCAGGGGCCATCGCCGCAGGAACCTTGAACGGCATCTTGCTGCCTGCCCCAGACTCTAGATTCGCTAGCGTCCAGAGAATCTACGGACGGGGACTTCTTCTGCTCTATCGTGCCGGGGAAAACCAGATCGTGCAGTACCGGTAGTATTATAGTTATGATACCGTTCCAGAATAATACTGAGCTGAACTCTAATCCTCTCATACAAGTCCTGAATGAAAAATCCGCCAGCATATTCGAATGTTGACGGATTACTCCAAGTTGCGACACGCGCATTCAGCATCATCATGCATGTTGACGCTTCTCGATTAGGTGCGGGGGTGCTTTTTAGGTGCGTTTTGGCGCATAATCGCACCCGGAACGGACAGAAATCATCCATAATATCCCAAATGCTAGCGTTAGGTATCTGTTCCATGCACCAATTAGGTTTCTTCCGTGCTGTATTTCTTTGCATCGCGCCGCGTGATTGGTCGCAATCACCATGACGATGGGCCGTTTCCACGCTTGCGCGCGGCGCGGCCGCTGGTGCCGTCAGCACGTTCATAGAAAAGAAGACGGGTGGTGACGCCGCCTGCATGTGCGAAGTGCCCTTCAGAATCCAAGCCTCTCGAAAGGCCACAGTGCAAGAAGATACAGTACCAATGGGACGCACACGGCGCCAGACCAGCGAGACGAGCAGCACGACCAGCACGGCGCCGCCGGCGACGCCCGTGCTGCCGCACTGCGGCTCGCTCCCGACCATGGACGTGCCGTGGTCGCCCACGAGCCTCGACGGCGTGCGCGCCGGCGACGACGACGACGACGACTATCTCGACGGCCTCGATGCCGACGACGGACCCGACGACGAGCCGAACGCGCTCGGCGAGTTTGTGTGCTACGGCGACCGCGTCTGTCTGCTGTGCGACGGGCAGCTCCTCGCGCTGACGCGGAAATTCAATCTCTCGTACGAGCAAATGGCGCTGCTCGCGACCGCGACGATCGTGAGCGGCGGGCTCTTGGGCATTGCGAGTCTGCTCATTTGGAAAAAGGGACTGCTGCGCAAGCGGTACGCGGCGCTGCTTTCAGATCTTATTTACGCAAACGGTCCACATTCGAATTCGAATGGCCACACGAACGAGCAGCTCCCGAATAAGATGATGGACCACGCAACAACCGACGCCAAGACGACGGCGCATCTGAAAAAGGAAAAGGCGCGCGCCGTGACCTTCCGGATTTTCGAATACGATCCAGAGAACCACTCGATCCGGTACGCGAGCTTGGGGCAGCCCGTCCAGTTTGGCGCGCCCGTGGTCGTGGCCCACGCCGCGTCGCGCCGGGCGATCCGGTACAAGCCCCACCACGGCGCCGTGACCATCAGTCGCCCGCCGCGGAGTACGCACTTTCGAAAAGACATTAAGGAAAGCGTCGCGCTCATTGACACATTGCTGAATAAGAAACAAGCCGACGCCTCGTCTGGGAAACCACCGCAGCAAAAGACCCGGCCAAAGTCGCTCACGACCACGCTGTTCCAGCGCGTGCTCGGCGGCGAGCGGGCCTCGTGTGACAAGCCCGCTCGGGAGACGGCGCGCACGACGCTCGCGACGGCACCGCCGCCGGCGTCGCTCGGGCGGCTCCGCACGACCACGTGGTCTGACCCGACGCCCGACGGGAGTAGTAGTAGCGAGCGACTGCTGCGTCGCCGCGCGTCCCAGCCGCCGCAGTTCCGACCCGTGGATTCCGCGCAGTCGACACCGCCCATGCCGCAAAAGACGACGACCAACCTCATGCGCTCGATCTCGGCCTCCTGTCTCTCGCTCGTGCGCTCGCACTCGGTGCGCAATCAGCCCAGGCAAGAGGACTCGCACGCTCTGCAAAAGCAAAAGCGCCTGCTGCTCAAGGAGCTGCCCAACATGGCGTTTCCCGAACGCGACGGAAAGTACTTTGTCGCGCGTCTGCAGCCGCCCGTGTCGCCGCTCTTCCGCACCGAGAGTGGGAGCAACCATCAGGCCGCGGAGCCGCCGACGCTGCTGCGGTGGGGTGCGCCCATGCAGCTCGTGGCCGACTACAACGGTAGTCCGTGCGGCTTCCACTCGCGCGAGTACTACCGCGACGCGCAGCAGTACATGAGCACGGAAGGCACGCAGTGCTCGCCCGCGACCATAATTCCGATCCCCGAGAGCGGCAACCTGCAGGCCATCGCCAAGGAATCGGTGCGGCGCGTCGCGCACATGGAGCGGCGCCAAGTCACGCTCCGCGTCGGCACGTACAATGTGTGGATGATGCCGCGCAAGATCAGCATGTTTGCGAGTGTGTCGCCAAAAAAGAACACGCGCGCCAAGCTCATTGCCGACGTCCTGCCGCCCTGCGATCTCTGGGTCTTTACCGAGTGCTTTGACCACCGCGCGCGCAGTGTGCTGCTCGACAAGCTCAAGCAGTCGGGCGCGTACTACTTTAACTCGCCCACGGTCGGCCACAAGCGCCGCGGGCCCGACGGACGGTACTTGGACAAGCTTTTGAATGGTGGTGTCGTGCTCGCGAGCAAGTACCCGATCTTGAGTGTGAAAATCAAGCTCTTTCGCGAGGTCAGCGCCGGCTCGGACCGCTTTGCCGACAAGGGCGTGCTGTACTGCAAGATCCTGAAGGACGGACTGCTCGTGCACGTGTTTTCGACTCATTTGCAGGCCTGGAACGACCCGCTCTCGCGCGCCGCACGCCGGCAGCAGCTCGAGATCATTGCCGAGCTCATGCAGTCCATGGGCATTGACGAAAGCGTCGACTGCGTCCTTTACGTCGGTGATCTCAACGTCAACAGGTGGCTCAACAAGGAGAACGGCGAGTACGACGAAATGCTCGAGATCTTGGACGCCCACGACTCCGCTCCAAAGACAAAGACGCCCGCGACGGCGGCGCTCGACTTTAAGCGCATGCAGCAGTACTCGTTCGACGGTCGGCTCAACCCGCTCGCGGGCGACGGCCCAAGCTCGGACGGCAGTCTTGAGCTGCTAGACTACGTGCTCTACTCCAAGTCGCATCGCCAGCCGTCGCACGCCGTGAGCTACGTGCAGCCCATCTTTGCGACCACGCCGTGGGTCTGGAAAAAGCACGCGCAGTTCCACCTCTCGGACCACTTCCCCGTCATTAGCGAACTCACGTTCGACATGTGGAAAGCATAGAGAGTGTAAACCAAGAACCTTGTATTTGTAGATTCAAAAATGAAATGTAAAACCGATGTATTAATCGTCCACTTTGACATAACACGGACACCTCCCCCCAGCCTTCCCTTTTCGGCTGGGGGTTTAGATTGATAGATCGACTCGAGTGATTGATGGATGGATGGGTAGGCTCGAGCCTATGTACACGTGCGGTTCGTGAGGAAGAAGCGCATCCCGTCCTCGACCGTGACGTCGGTCGTGTCGATCTCGATCTGGACTTGTTCCTGGCGGTCCGCCGCTCTCTTGAACGCGGTGATGGCCGCGTTCACGCGGAACGTCGTCGACGTCTTGCCGCAGGGCGTCCACACGACACCGCTCACGCCGACCTTGTTGGTGATCTCCACGGGTTCGTCCGCGCCTGGCGACCAGAGCCGCTTGAACGTAGGGCCCGTCGCGCCCGCGAAGAAGTACGAGACTTGGAGATCGGCATAGGCGTTCGCGATGGGTGGCACGTAGCTGTAGCCACGGTAGTCGACACGGTAGACGCCGATCGAGATGCCGGGCTGCAGCGTCACGGGTACGGCGAGATTGCAGGCACGGCGGTCGCGGTTGACTTTCGGTGTGGTCTGCGCGGCAAACTCGGAGAAGAGAATGGAGACGGTCTGGCCGTCCGCCGACGGCACGACCTGGAGCGAGTCGGCCGGGCAGCCCGACCCGAAAAACGTGGGCGAGCCGAGTTCGAACACGGGACCGGCAGCCGTTGGCATGGGCGTCGAGGGCGACGGCGTCGGCGTCGGCTTTGGTGGTGCCGTCGTGGTGGCTGCGTGGGTCGCGGCGACAAGCAGACTCGCGAGGCAGACGATCGGGGACGAGAGCGAGACCATTGAGTTGAAGAGACAGAGAGGAGAGAAGGGACGAGAGGTACAAGCCGATACGAAGACGGGCTTGTGGGGGAGGGCAAGAAAGCACAAGTGAGCGGAAGAGAGTGAGAAAGAAAGCGAGAGAGAGAGGTGCTGCCGTTGAAGGCGGTTGCATTGTTGCCCTTTCCTTCGGACAGCCATGACAGGGAACACGAAGAGAGCCGATCCAAAAGATCCGGGGTGAGTTGGATCCATTCAGCGTGTGCAGAGAGCTCCGGGAACAAGCGGCACAGGAGCGCCATGCCCCCTCTTGACCTGGTCAACATGGAATGCCACTCCGTGGTGCTGTTGGAGTATTGGCCAGTCCCGCAGTGTTTCCCCAGCACATCCCATCACCCCGCGTGCTCGCCATGTTCCAGGCACACGCGTCTGGACACTTGCGGCACCGCGTTGAATCTGAAACCACCACGAGAGACGGAGAGAGAGAGAGAGAGACGGAAGAGGCACAATCTATTCCTGCCAGCATCCAGTCAGCTCAATGGGCCTTGCGGAGGATCCGCTGGCGGTAAAAGTTGTCGACCAGCGCACGGTCGCTACCGGTCGTCAAGTCGGCTCTGCGGCGCTGAAACTCTTGGTGGAGCTGCACCGTCTTGCGCAGGTACACCACGGCCGCAATGCCGACACTCGTGAGCTCGTCGCTTGCGAGCTGCGTGGCGACGCGCGCCTCCTGGCCTAAGATGCGCTGGGCGCGGCGGAAGCGGCCCTCGCGCATGGCGTTGTACGCGAGATTCACGCGGCACTTGCTCTTGAGCACTGGATCGCCTAGCGCGTCGGCCAGCGCTATCTGGAGCCGCGCCATTTGCTTGGCCTGTGCGAGGTGGAGACAGAGGAAATGGCCGCCGCCCAGCGTCGAGATGTAGGCGTTGGCCGTGACGAGCGCGACGACGCCGTGCGTGAACGTGACGGCACGTCGCGCTGACGCGAGGCTGAGCGGCAGCAGCGGCTGTGGGCGAAACGTGACGAGAACCAAGGCCAGGGGAGGGTCCAAGGAGGAGGTGCAGGGGAGAAGAAGATCGAAGATGCCGACGCGGTGCATGACCCAGTCGTTGGTTGCTCGTGGGGATCGGCTGGCAAGTCCCGTGGCGTGGATGCAGAGCCACTGGGTTAGCTGTTGCCAGGCGTCGGGCAGCGCACGGCGGCCGCGATCGCTGACGAGAAACTGGAGAAACGAAAAGACGTCGGCGTCGTGGACGCTCACGCTCAGCGTTATCACGTGTCGAGACTGCGCTTTCGCCACGCGCTTGCGCAGTCGTCTGGCTGACCGCGTCTCTTGGCCAGGGACTTCAAAAGCCGGTACGGAGCGAGCAATCGCGAGCGCGAGCGGCGTCTCCATTGGCGGCATTTTCGCTCTCGATTTGGATCTTCTGGAATATGGACATCGGACATGGGCAGTTTTAACACCAGTACTGTACTACCTCTGTTATTACATAAGCAAACTGAGAGAATGCTATTATACAGGCTGGAGAGGTTACTGTTTGGTTACGTATAGTGGATACAGTGTACCCAGTTGGCCTAAAATGGCTTCACTTTTCAAGGGATATGCAGCGGCGGAGCGACCATGGCCACGCGGCGTCGACGCAAGCGCTGCCCCGCCTAGCTACGCCACCGGTGCCGCAGAAAGAGCTATTCGTATTACCGCGTCGACGCAGCTCGGCGTTTCTCTCGTCCGCCAATAGTCCGCCCGGTATGACGACCACCTCGGCCGCTCTGTCGCCGCCGCCATTGTCGCCGTGGGTCGAGCGGTACAAGAGCGAGGCCAAGAGCGAGTTCATCCACCAGGACGTGACCTCATTACTGCGCCCCTTTGAAGACCTCGCTGCCACGCCAACGCGGGTCCGTAAGCCGCTGAACGCGACGCTGCTGGCCAAGCACGCGACGTCGACGCCCTTCGCCGGGCTCGCTGACGACCCACTGGACCCGACCACCTCGTCCACGACAGCGGTGGACATATCAGCCGCCACAGCCCAAGACAACACCACCACCACCAACACGACGAGTCTATTGGACACGGACGGCCATGACGAGTACGTACGCCGCGGCGACGGCGTGGTCGCGATCCCCGGCATCAGCGCCGCGCGACTGCGCCGCCAGGCTACCAAGCTCCTGATCCAGCGCCGCGCCAAGACGCAGCTCGCGGCCGAGCAGCACAAGCGCCAGCACTTTGCGTCGCAGATCGTGCCCACGCGGTTCCTCTTTGACTCTACGCGGTGGCCGCGCGCGTCGCGGTGCGACTATTGCCAGCGCGCCGGCGGCGACCTCGAGTGCGCCACGTGCGATCTCATTGCCCACGCTGCGTGCTTTCTCGCGGCCTACGACTCGGCGCCGCGGAAAACCAAGGGCGCCTTCGTCGTGCCCACGCGCTTTTCGTGGCTCTGTCGCCACTGCCAGTCGTCGCTCCAGAGCGAGTACGACGACCGCGCCAAGCGCGCGCGCAGCGAGTACATTGCCAACCAGAAGAACGTCTTTGGCAAGGTCGTCAAGGCCTACGTCCGCATGACGCGGGATGCGCTCAAGTTCAAGAAGAAAAAGGACGCGATCATCAAGATCCAGGCGATCTTGAGAGGCTGCCTGGCGCGCGTGCGGTTCGATCGCCTCCAGCGCATGCGGCTCAAGCCGTACGCCGTCGAGGGCATGACGCTGCACGGCTTCCGCCGCGGGCTCGAGACGACCGAGAGCCCCGAGGACCTGCGCCTCGCGAATGGCTTCACGTGCAACCCGTACGTGTACGTGACGGTCGTGGACGGCGACGACGACGACCTGCAACTCTTTTGCTTTGAGACGACCGTGTCGCGCAAGGGCGTCTCGACGCTCGAGAACGAGCTCGTGTGGAGACACGACAAGCTCTTTGTGCCGGGCGTGAACGGCAACGTGACTTTCTGCTTTACCGTGCTGAGCAAGAATGGCCCCAACAACTTTGTGCTCGGCCAGGCCGTCTTGCGACTGCGCGACTCGGACTCGGTCTGGCGAACCGGCGCCTGGGTCGAGCTGCCGCTGTCCCAAGAGATCGAGATCTTTCCGCGCACGGCCCAGCGGCAGCCGCTGCGGCTCGCCGACGCCGCGCCCAGCGCCAGCGTGCTCATCTCGCAGCGACGCCTGGCCAAGCAGACAGCGCCGCTCGACTCAGTCTTTGCCAACGGCTCGAGTGCCACAATGACGCTGAGCGTTCACGTGCAGCCATTCAGCGACGTGCAGTCGCACTGCGGCTACATGCTGACCAAGAACTTGCTCGACAGCTTCCAGACGAGCCAGCGCTGGTGCGTGCTCGCGGACGGACTGCTTCGCATCTACCGCCACTATGGCGTCACGCTCGCGACTGAGACTGTGGCCATGGCCCACACGATCGAGATCACGCTGGTCGAGACCAAGAACGTACACCGCCAGGAAGAGTGGATCGCCATGGAGCACATCACGCGGCAGTACATCTTCCAGAGCGAGCGCAGCCGCGCGGCGACCAAGCAGTGGCTCAAGAAACTGCAGGCTGCCGCGCGGTGTGGGGGAGGCACGACGGGGGTCGCGAACGAAAACACTGTTGTGAAGGAGTGAGAGAAAACGAGACGGGGTTCTTCCAATCATGGACAATTTGGTTAGAAAGTACATACAAATACTGGCGTGGACCTCGTCGTCGCTTTCGCTTGAGTTTGTCGCGGGTGGAGGTTTGAGTTGCTTCTTCTTTCATCTTCATCTCGGGAGCTGTTGTTTCTTTTTTATATGGGTGCGAAATGGAGCGAGTTGGAGCCGAGTTCTGTGGCGAGCTTTTCAAACATGGCGTCGTCATACACGGCTTCGTCTTCCGGCACGCCGTACTGTCCGTGGTGGTGGTTGGTGGGATCGTGGTGGCCGCCCTAGAAAGAAGACACACAGAAAAACGCCATCGTCAGTCCTTGTATACAAACGACAAGAGAGAATGAGAGAGGGAGAACGTACATGGTTCGCGAGCGGGATGGGCTCAGGGAGCATGCCCGGGTGCTTGGGGTAGTTGTCCCAGAAGGACGCCGGCGGCGGGTTCTCGCCCAGGCGAGCAAACCCATCGTCGCCACCACCAGTGTTCCCAACGTCCCACGATGCGCCCGAGTCGTCGTTGGGTCCACGCTGGTGATGGTGGCCGTTGGGCGGCGAGTCGTTCGGGTGCGAATGGTAATTGTCACTGTACCCGTACGACGTTGACGACTGATGGATCCCAGAACTAAAATCGTACGGCGACGGATCCAAGCCGGCGGCGGCGGCCGTGAGCTGAGACGTAAATGACATGGACGACCCCGAGCCCGGGAACGTTGACCCTGCGGGCGAGTACAGGTGCGAGCCAGCCATCGACATGCCGAGTCCCGACACGGGCGACGGCGCCGTCAGTGACAGTGACGGGTCGGGTTTCATGACCGAGAGATCATGGGTATTGCCATTCCCGCCCAGCATGGCCTGCCGCTGCAGCTGCTGCTGCTGCAAGAGCCGTTCTTGGAGACGCAACTGCAATTGCTGCTGCTGCATTTGCTGGTGGTGCTCGAGCTGCGCGGCCTCCGAGTGCTGCAAGTGTTGCTGCTGCTGCAGCATTTGCAATTGACGCTGTCGCAACAGCGCCGGGTTTTGCTGGTACGACGCGGCCGTTTGGCTGGCATGGTGCTGCTGCTGCTGCTGCTGGGCCTTCTTTTGCTGGGCATGGGACGCCGCGGCCTTGGCCGGGTTTTGCTTGAGCGATTTCCACCGGATCTTGACAGAGTCTTCCGTGCGTCCCTGCAAGAGCTGTGCGATTTGGGACCACTTGTTGCCGAGCTTGGCCTGTGCGTCCAAGATGATCTTGTCTTCTTCTTCCGTGTACGGGCCCTTGTTAATGGCCGGGTCCAAGTGGTTCTTCCAGCGCTCGCGGCATTGCTTGGGCGTGCGGCCCGGGATGCGCTCGGCGATTTGGCCCCAGTTATTGCAGCCCTGCGTGACCAAGTATTCGAGAATCTGGTCTTCTTCAAAGCTCCAGTGGCCCTTGACGAGCCCGGGCTTGAGCACCTTGCGCCAGCGCTGCAGACACTGCGCGTGGTTGCGTCCGGGCACGAGCTCGGCAATGGCCTTCCAGTTCTTCTCGCCGTGGATACGCACGCTTTCGCGGAGCGCATTGTCCTGGAGCTTGGTCCAGCGCTTGGTCGACGGTGCCTCGGGGTCGTCGCCATTCTCTTGCGCGTCGCCGTCGCCGTCGGCATAGTCATTCTCGCCGTCGTCATTCTCATTGTCCACGGACGGCCGATCGTAGAGGTCCGGGTCTTCCGACCGCGTGCGCTGCAGTGGCTTCTCGTCGTGCTTGACCAGCTCGCGGATACTGTCGGGGCGATCGCGCTTCGCGGCGTCGCCCATCTCGACCGACTCGCCGCCGTCGCTCGACTTGAGCGTGGCAAACGCCTTCTTGTTGACTTCGAGCTCGCGCAGGTTTTGCTCCGACTCAGTAATGTGCGAGTTGCTCAAGAGACGCCCGACTTGCTTAATGTCTTCCTTTGTGACTTGCAACGACGACGACGACCACGAGCGACCGACCGCCGTGGTGGCCGTACTGTCGGTCGACGTGGTCGTCTCACTCGCGTCGCCTGCCGTCGTCGTGGTCGCATTGCCATTCACATTTTCCTTTCTAGACGTCCAGTAACAGAGTGTCAGAGGAAGAGGGGGAGGGAGGACGTAGAAGAGAGAGAGACTGACGAGGCGTACATGGAAACGCCCGCGCCGCGCGACGCGTCAAACGAGTGGAACTTGGCCGCCGGGTTCATGGCCTTGACCCGCTCCTTCGCTACAAGCAGAACGCAATGGGGTTACACTCTAGCGAAACCCGTTTGCTCGTCCATCCACACAACCGTACCCTGCATGGCCTCCTTGCGCTTGACGTGGGCTTCAATGTCCAGGTCGTTTTGCGCCTGGATCACTTGCTGCTTGGCCTGCTGCTCCTTGATCTTCTTGGCGAGCGCCTGCAGAAAGCGGCGCTTGCCGTCCACCGTGGCCTCGGACATGGCGTGGATCACGCGGAACTGCTTCTGCGGCTTGAGCTTAGACACGTGGTCGCAAAAGTCGTGGCTCTCGCTCGGACTGAGTCCACTTAGCGACCGCAGAAACAGCGCCGCCGCGTCGCTCGGCAGCGTGCGCAAGAGTTCCGAGAGCAAATCGCCAAACGAATTGCTGTCGTCGCCGCTCGTGTCGACGCCGGCGGCGGCCGCCACGGCCTTGGCGGCCTCGGCGCTCATGCGCGGCGGCAGACCGCCCCCATTACCGTTCGTACTCGTCGACGGAGTCTCCATGATCTTGTTGGATCAGTCGCCAATGAAATGCAGAGATGCGCGCTCGACCGGCGAGATCGAGAAATACGAGATTCGGCGAAGGCCAGCGCTTGACGAGGCGATGGCGTGGAGAGCGTCGTCGCGTTGGAGCGGGCTGAGAGAGCAGGAAGCGGCGCAGAAGGCGCGCGGAAGAACAGGGCTGCTCGTCACCTCGCTGGCCCTTGTGGGAAAATGAAGAGGTCCCCGAGCTGGTCACTTCCACGGTAAACTACAATTGAGACGGTTAATTTTCTCTGGCTGAGACAACGAAACACGGGCATTGGGGTGGTCGTAAATTACCAGGTCGGGTGCGAAATAAAAAACACAAGGCAACCAACGCCGGTTGGAAATGTTTCCACGAAAGTTTTCAGCACATGCCGGGAAGAGACGCAGCTGCTGGGCTCCCTCTCTTCCGAGAACCTGTGATAATGCATAAACGATCCAGCGCTGAAATGAATTGGACGGAGAGCCGCTTCACATTACCTGCTATAGAGCATAGCGTGTCTACATACGCAAATGCTAGAGAGTATTCGGTGGAGTACGCTCGTACAACATCACTGCGTTGAAGGCGGGTGTCTGGACTGCAGCACCCAATCTGAACCCTCCGTGGTGTATGAACACTGGAAGGGCGCGGTCACAATGCTGCACTCCTATGCTCAAAGTGGCCCTCAGCTTCATCCTTGGATTTTCGGACCACTATCAACCTCAACGAGGCAGACGATTCATGGGTGGAAGCAATGGAATCTTTAGAATCCCATTTTGACGAGTCCCAAATGGTGTCCACCATTCACACGGCAACACTGACGGGTGGAGAAAGAGAGAGAGGGAGACGCGAGAGAAGTCGACCGTCTGGTAGCAAAACACGGTCGACAAGGTCTGATAGTGGTTGGAATCTTTGTGTGTCCACTCAACCTTGTTTTGGCAAATTCTGCGTTTCTCTCGGATAGGTACAGCAAATCCGTAAGGTATCTGTAATCTATCTGTCGAACCCATCTGATCCTTCACAGCAAAATGGCGTCCAGAACCAATCACATCCATCCAGATGAGAGCCATGCCATGGCCCGCCATGGGCAATGCTGTTGACCATGCCACTGGCGCCCCCACACACAGCGGAGATGTATCCAGTGATAGTCATGGAAGCTCACGACTGGACCAGAAACTTGGCACGGCATGCTCGCCTGTACCCACCGGAAGCAGTGACCTTCTGACCAGACGCCGTAAAGTGGAGACGTTCGTATGGGTGCAATAGTGTGTTGCGCCCTGTCTTGTTCTGTTTTCTAGTCTCACTGAAACGAAACGACCCGCGGCGGCGACGCTGGACGCTTGGTCGTCGAGGGCGGCGCCTCTCCGGGCATGGGGGCATTGCTACACACCGAGTATTAGTATGGGTGGGGGACTACCACCAAGCAAGAGGACGCACCGAATGGAGGGCGTGACCGGGCGTTCGCGGCCTTTCTCGCCGGGCACATAGTCGTAGACGTCGATGATGCGGATCGCGGCGTCGGCACCGGCTACAACCATCTTGTCGCCTTGCGGCGCAAAGTCGAGCGTGAATACGCCGCGGCTCAGGCCGGCGATCGTACCGACAAGTCGGTTGTTGGCGTCCCGGTTAAAGACCTTGGCTTCGTTCGTGCCGCTGCCGCCGGCCGCGACGAGCGCGGCGCTGTTGCTGCCCTTGAGGAACTGGGCCGCGTACAGAAAGCACGGCTCGGAGCGAATGGAGCTCTGGTTCCACGGCACGACGGTCAACCGCTTGCCCGAGCCAAAATCCCAGATCTACAGAATGGATTAGCCCCAGAAGATGGCGAGGCGATTTAAACGAGCGCGTGGTACCTCCAGTGGGTTCTCGGGTCGCCACGAGCCCGTGAGGATCTCTTGCTTGCTGTTCATGTCGATGGCGTCGCCCGCAATATGGGGGCCGTAGATGCCGCGCACCGAGTGGCCCACGCGGACGTCCCAGATTTGGAGCGTGTTGTCCCAGCCGCCCGAGACGATCACGTTCTCGTCGGTGGGGGAAAACTTGACCGAGAAGACACGGTTCGAGTGGCCCGCCGTGAGCGTGCCATGGCTGTACACATCGCTGTTAACAGACACTTGCCGACCAGTTTTACATGACCTTTGCAGTGCCTACCCGCCACGCATGCACGCGACCTCGGTCTTGGTGGCCTCGTCGTACACACGCACGGCCTGGTCCTTGCCAGCGGTCGCAAACATGGCGCCGTCCGGACGGTAGTCGAGCGCGTACAGTTGGTTCTGCTCGTCGGTGAGTGCGTGGAGACACTTGCCCGATGTAATGTGCCAGTGCTCGACCGAGCCATTCGAGTCTGTTCCCAAAGGTACTTCAGCCAGAGACGCGACCTCAGAGAAATACAAGTCGGCAATACGTACTGACGGCGAGGAGGACGTTCTTGGTCTTGGAACTGCTCGTGAGCGGACGGAAGCGGATCCCCGTGCACGGCATGCCGAACCCATAACTGCTCTGCGGCTGCATGAGCGTGTACGAGAGCTTCCCGTCATGGACGTTGAACACGCGAATCGCGCCGTCCCCACAACCCGCCGCGAGCAGCTTGCCGTCTGGAGAGAAGCGCGTGCAAAAGACTTCCGACGGACAGTCGCTGATCGTCACGCTCGGCGCCAGCCGCTTGATGCGTTCGCCTGGTCAGGATTTCCCCCGTCACACAGGTGGGGGTAAGCAACAGCACATGTATCCACTTCCCGCCAATACAATGGGGCCCGTACCTTCCATTGCCATGGTGTTCTTGTCGAATTTGGTGCTTCGAGTTCCTTGGGGGCGACCTTCCAAGATCGCAAAGATCATATACAGACGGTGTTTGATTGGCTGAAAATCGAAAAGATCACCTATCCTATTCCAGTAAATTGGGTCCAGGTGTAGCCATGTCACTGATTGCCCAGCGGCAAAGCGACGTGTGTGTGGCGCGGCACCGTCACTGAGTGCCTCAGCACCGAAAGTTCTTTTGGCAAGTCGCGCGCTTTGACCTGCACGCGCGAGCGGCGGATCTCTTCGTGGCCGTCTTGGAGCTGCTCGACAGCACAGACGATCTCCCACAGCGGTACATTGTCGTCGACGTCGAGGTCGAGCGATGAAAAGAGCAAGTTGATGTCTCTTGGGGGAAGCGCAAACGCCTCCATGGCGATGTGGAACTGCTCCCGCGTCACGCGGAGGGATTTCCGCATCGCCTGGACCGTGCTGCTGTTGTTGCCGTTGCTCGGGTCCGGGCGGATGGCACGTCGCTTTCGGAATACCGAGGTGGCCGGCTCGTCAAAGGGCAGCTGGCGAAGCTCGACTTCGTCGTAGAGCGCCTGGAGTACCGGATCTTCAGGAGCCGGAGACTTGGGTTGGTCCGCCCGTGCAAGTTGGTCGTCGTCATCGTCGTCCAGGTCGTCTGCAATGGGTCTCATCTCGCGCAGTTCATCATGCCGTGGCGGAGTCGTCTCGGGCACGACGGCCATGCCGCAGATCGACATGTAGTCTTCCAACGACAGCTTTTCGTACCGCGCGTACTCGATTCGTTTGCTCAGGTTCTTGAGCGCTTCACGTCGCAGCCGCGCAAAGATCTGAGGAATCGGAATCGCGTGGAGCAGTCCGCGCCGCGCCAACTCAGAGAACCGCTCTTGCTGCAGTGCGTGGCGTCGCACGCGCTCTTCCAACACGGCATCGAAGAATCCTGCGCCATACTTTTTCTGCTCCTGTAAGATTCCTCGAGTGTTGCCGACAAGTACGGCCGCGATCGCTTCCCCGCCGCTGCTTCTGGTGGAGGGCGTCGCTCCGTGGGTCTGTGGACAATGCACGGAGGATCCCGAGGTGGATGCGCTCATAACGTATACGGTCGAGTTGCTGAGGTAGCTGATCGTTGCCGAGTGCGGGCGTCGCTTGGCCCCGGCGACCTTGCCCACTGTTTCGTGGACGGAGAGTAATGACGCTGAGCTGGACGCGCGGGCCAGTGGAGGAGTCATGGTTGTCTCCATGCGCAGCGACACGGCCGATTTCGGACGGAAGAGGAGCGACAGCTTTTGTCGGGGCTTCTTGGTAGCCTGCCTTCTCTGTGGATGTGGAGACGATTCGCCCGTGTCTTCCTGGCCGTCTGGCTCAGTGAACGGATGGTATTCAGCCGTCATCACGGGGCTGGAATCGACAGGGTCCAGTCCAAGGCGATAGGACCGCTCACACGAGGTGTTCTCGACCGGAAGAGAGTACCTCACTGTCGGGCCCTTCCACTGTGCGGCCTGCCGCTGGATCGCTGAGTAGGCTTCGTTAACTCGCTTCGCGACGGCCTGCTGCTTGCGCACATGTCGTGGGTCGGCTTGCAGCTCCACTTTTTCGAGCGGGCCCTCGACCTTCCGGACTGGGATTCGCTGGTTCATTTGCATAGACAATCTCGCGGCTTTCGACTTTGGCTTGGGGGTCTTGGAGGTAACTGGCGCGTGGGCAGATGCAGGCGACCACGACGGCTTCTTCTTCTTTGTGGGCGACACGGTGTCTATTCCGATTCCAAGCTTGGCATCTAGCAATTTTCGTGCCTTGTCAGCATCACACGGCTCCAGTTTCTGCTCCACTGCCGTGTCGTTAGTGTACGGTGTAGGATACGCGAGCGCAGTGGCGCCAAGTCGATACATCTCTGTTGTCTCAACGAGCCGTTCCCGGGTCGTGTCACTCGGCTCAAACACGCCTCGCAGTGCTACACCGTGGTAATCGCTTTGCGGCTCGTTCTTGTAGCCGACACGCCACTCGCTCGTGTGCTTTGCATTGGTCTCGGGCTTGTCGTCTTCGCTGAGGCGAGCAGCGAGCCGTGGGACGGTCGAGTAGAGATCCTTCAATGGGTGACTTTGGTCGAGCGCAGGACGCATCCCGAGATGCTCATGGTGCTTACGCAGCTCAAGTTCGTCTTCGTGGACCGATAGTCCATCTCTTCCTAGGACGCGTGGTGGCTCCGCAAGCAGTTGCAGCTCCTTGCGTGCACGAGCGTCGGGCGGCTGCACCAGCACGCGTGGCAGCCTCTTCGTAGACGACACGCCATACAGCTGCGCGCGACGCACGGCCTCCCCTCGTCGCCACCCCTGCTCAACCTCCAAGCCGCCATCGTCCTCATCAGGTGAGTCCATTAGGACTGGAAGCAAGTGAAGCACTGGAGGAAAGGGCTCAATCCACTGTGAAGCCATCTATCTTTGGATAGGTATCATAAATTACAAATCTAGGTGATCTATTGCCTACTTCTTTCACGAACCTAGACGGGGTTCACGACAAACACTCCTCCATGGTTTCACCACCATTCCATAGTGGCGGTTTTTCAGAGTGTGTGAAGACCGCCACTCCCAGCATCTCACATCACCCCTCGCGCTGCCGGCGCGGACGCTGGAAGCGCATTGCCGAATTCTCTCCCCCCCTGCTCTCCCTCATTCTCATGCGGCGCTTCCAGGCACTGCCCTATGTGCTGTGCATGGCGGCGGCGGCCTCGCTCGCCAGCGGCCACGCCTTCACCGTGACCAGCGACCCCGTGCAGCCCTCCACTGCGCCAATGGACCCGCACGATGTGCTCGAGCAGCGCTACACTGTCGCGCAGCCGATTGTCGACAGCTTCATTAACCACGCGACGCTTTCGAAGCTCACGATCGCACTGCCCGGCCGCGTCTTTGTGAGCTACAACCATGACCGGCCGTCTTCCATGCAAGCGTGGACCACTTCGCCGGTCGCGACCATCCGGTTCTCGGGCAACGCCGAAGCCATGTTCAAGTACTTTGAGGTCGTGAGCACGGATTCGCACTCGGTCGAAGTGCGGCGCCGCGCGAGCGTACGCGGTTCACTCGAGGATGCGTACTTGCTCACGGAAATCTCGCTCTCGCAGAGCCACGCGATTACTGAGATTGTGACCTCGGGCACGGGCGACGTCGTGGTCGAAGACCAGGTGCTTGTGGTCAACGGACCAAGCCTGCTGTCGCTCAAGCACTCGGGCAGCGGCGACTTGTACGTGGATACGAAAAGCGCGTCGGCGCTGACGAATGCCCATGTCTCGTCTAGCGGCAGCGGCACGGTGTTCTGGACGGGCAGCGCCATGCAGATCGAGTCGCTCAAGCTCGAGCTCGCTGGCTCAGGCGGCGTCACGATGCAGAGCCACACGCTCACGACCACAGCCGTCGAAATCGATGTCGCTGGCTCGGGCCATATCTGTGTGGACGCTGCGGGCGACATGAAGACCACGACGCTCTTCTCGTCACTGGCCGGCTCGGGCACGATCTCGTTCTCGTCACCGTCGGGCCATTGCATGCGCGAGGACCTGACGATCTTGGGCTCGGGGGAGTTCTACCTTGGCGCCCTGCAGTGCGGGGACGTTAAAGTCACGGTCGCGGGCTCGGGCAGTGTGATCGTGCAGGCGACGGAGTCCATCACGGGCTCGGCCTATGGGTCGGGAGAAGTCCGCTTTGTCGGGGCGACGCCCAAACGCATCTCCGACCGCCACGACGCCAGCGTCTTTTCGCTCGAGCAGAGCAAGAAGTACCATCCGATCGCAAAGTTCAAGGAGAATAACAAGCACTTAACGTGCTCGACGCCAGTCGTGCCCTTGCGCTCGGCCGTGCGTGTGCGCGGGTCCTTTTGGACAGGCAGGATGGAGAACCCATCGGTCGTCCTTGGCCTGCTCGTGTTCTTGACGGTGCTGTCGCTGTGTTACCTGCGTAGCCAAGTCAAGCGCTCGCGTCGCCGTCCGCGTCAACGCGTGCTGCGGCACCAATCCTATCGCCCGAGTGACCAGGAGCTGCAGCCGTTGCAACCGCAAGCGTATCAACAGCCTCAATACCAGCAGCCCCACTACCAGCAACATCAGCAGCAACAAGCTCCATCCAATCAGGTCTACGTCTAATACTAGCAAAGACAATACGGAAAGCTAGTAAGGGAGGGCTACATGGGGCAGGCTTCAATATGAACCATAGTACTCGCCATCCATTCCAACAGGCGCGTGTTTCAGTCCATTTCCATCCACCCGAGCGCCAGTCCCATTTCTCGAACCACTGTGCGGTTCGAGAAATGCGACTGGCTCCTCCCATAACCGTTTTCGAAATTTTGTTATCCATAACAAGGTGATCCCTTCATGTTCCACTCAAAACCAGGTATCTTTGTCCACCTGATTTGATACAAAACCTACCTTGTAATGGCACATTCTGAATCACCAGATGACCACGAACCATCCAAGAAAGATCGACAATGGGAAAGTGACGTGGGGGCGACAGTCCTGTCTCCCATTTCCTCAACGGCAGTCAGCTGAAAAGGAGCGGTCTCCAGGAAACGCGCTCGCGTCCACCACTGCCCACCACTGGGATCCGCGCTCAGTCTGCAATCCCCCACCACCAGATCTTCGCCCGCCTTCCACAAAATGAAGATTGCGATTCCTGCGCTGGCACTGGCGCTTGCCGCGGCGGTCGATGCGTTCCGTGTGGACGTCTCGGACGTCGCGCCACCCGCCGACATTTTGGGCGAGCACCAGGAGCTCGAGCGCACGTACAAGGTGTACAGCGAAGACGCGCTCGAGAAGATCAGCGTCGCGATTGCTGGACCCGTGTTTATTGCGTATAGTGAACCGGCCGCCGTTGCACCGGTCGAGCCTGTTGCCATCACGACGCCCGAGCCTACTTCCGCGCCCACGGCCGAGCCAGTGACGCCAATGGTCACGCCGCTTGTGACCACGACGCCCGAGCCAACGACGCCCACGCCAACGACTCGCACGCCAACGACTCCGAAGCCAACGACGCACACACCAACTATTCCCAAGCCGCCAGTGTTTGTGCCGGGCGTCAACGTCACGCAGGACGGCTCTGAGGACGGCTCGAGCTCGAGCTTTGGCTCGTCGTCGTCGGACGACGATGACGATTCGATTGTATTTCCGCACGAGGCGATCGTGGCCCTCCACGCGTCGAGCCACAAGGAGAAGCTCGTGGCGACCGTGACGATCTCTGGCAACTCGAGTGCGCTGCTCGAGCTCGTGGAGATTGTCAAGGACGAGCGCGACGGGTTCCGTCTCACGTACAAGAACACGGACGCGCGTGTCGAGGGCTTTGTGCTCACGCAGATTGCACTGGCCGACAAGCAGACGCTGCGCCGCGTCGCGACCGAATTGGCGTCAACCGTCAGCGTCGCCAGCAACGTGCTGTCGCAGGACAAGAAGGCGGCAATTGCGATTGCGAGCGAGCGTGGCAGCAACGTCTTTGTCTCGGAAGCCGGCGCGCTCACGGCTAAGAGTCTGGACCTGGACGTGTCGGGCCGCGGCAGCATTGAGCTCGTCGTTGGTGATCTCAAGCTGAACGGAGAGCTCACGGCGAGCCTGGCCGGCAGCGGTACGCTCGCGGTCCACGCCGACAGCGTCGAGGCGTCGGAGCTCGAGACGATGGTCTCGGGCTCGGGCGGGCTCTATGTGATTACCAAGAACCTGACGGCGGACGAGTTTTCGGGCTCGATCTACGGCTCGGCGTTCGCCAGCATTGTCGCGACCGAGACGGGCAAGGTCGAGACGGAGAAGCTCACAGTCGCCGGGACGGGGGCCGTGTACGCCGGCTCGATTGTCGCGACCAAGTCGAATGTCGACGTCTGGGGCTCGAGCCAGGCCTACGTGCAGGTGACGGACAAGCTCAAGACGTCGGCATCGTACTCTGGCCAAGTCTACTATGTCGGCGCCAAGCCCGCGTCGATCAAGACGAGCGGCTGGTTCTTTTGGCGCTCGCAGGTCAAGCCGGCCGAGACGGACAAGGTCGTGACCCGCGGTGCCGTGGCAGCGCCGCGCGTGTACCCAGCGTACGTTGCACTGGAGCTCCAGGAGGCGCGCCACGCGCACGAGCCGCGTGTCAAGATTGTGGACGCGTCCCAGGGCATGAGCCTCGCGGCCATGACGACCCACTTGGCGGCGGTCGCGCACGGCCCGAACGGCCTTTTGATTTTCGGAAGCGTGGCGGTCGCGCTCGTGGCTGTCGCCATGGCCGCACAGAGCTACCAGCAGCACCGCGTGCGTCGCCACTACACGCCGCTCGTCTAGTGGAGTTGAACGTAATGGGTCGGCGCACCCACCAGATTGGAAAGAGACGTTTCGAAATAGTCATGCTGTTTGATTGAGCCCATGTCTTCAAAGCGATTCCATCAGCCTGCGTTCCTGTCCTTGTGGTTCATGGCGTTGAACCTGCCCAGTCGTCAGGTTCAACGGCTCCAAACGCCAGTGGTCACTGACCAATGTGGTGTTTGGAGCCACAGAGTTCTTTTCGCTGTCAGATTCCTCACCAATGGAATGTCCTGCTGTGCAGTTTGACTACATTAGAGTTAGTGCAAAGAGATGTATTTATCAAGTGTATGCATTATTATACCCGCATAATTAAGCACAAAGCGACAATGATGCTGAGAACGCTAAATTGATTATTAGAGGTGTACGAAATATTAATGATCTCTAAAAGAAGTGTATTGTGAGACGGCACGCATAATCACGAACAGCACCATACTGAATAAAAAATAGTGTTACAATACAAATAAAGTATAAAATAGCGTGGAGACGTTTTTGTATTTGACATTTGCATTTAGGTGTAGGTTTTAAACCACCGTCAATCGTTTCCCTAGCCCTCACATACAGTTTCCAAGTCGCGTGGAGCGACCGTCCAATCTCCTCTAGGAAGTCAGCAGCAAAATAATATGCGATATGCTCGCTTCTGATTGATCATTTCCGATCTTATGGCAGTAAATATACTTTGGATTGGTTGAAATAGAGTATATTCCAGGTGGCATCCCTATCCCTTTCTCGGAAAACACCCAATTCTTGCACTGGCTCCGCTCCGTCTTCCGTCTGCGGGAACGGGGCGAAAACAGAAGAAACGCAAGGGACCGCGGCGGAAGGCATCACTGGCGTTGGACACCAACGCGACCAAACCAACACCAACGCTGGGACGATATCCCATATAAGTTATTGATCCAACAAACGGCCCCTCGTCACAACAGCTCCTATCTCTCGCCAATCGGCATTCATTCGCGCGTGGGCGACGTCTCGATCTCCCTCTGGACGAAGCTCGAGGACTCCGTATTAGCCCCTCGACTCATTATAGACGCGGTCTCTTCTTTCCAGATAATTCCCTGTCCGCGCCTCGTGTGTGTGGCCAGTTCATCCCATCAACGTTAGGCGGTTCCAACAATCCGACAATCCAACAATTCCAACTCCCAACCGCACAGGTCGGCAGAAATCCAACATCGAGTAAGCTGAGAAAGCTCCATGGTGACGTCGTCGTGTCTTCTCCGACGGCCTCGTCCAACACAGCGACTGAGAATGGCCGTCGCGACGGCCCTCGTCGCAGCGCTCGTACTCGCCAACGGAAACGTCGACGCGCGGGTCGTGCTTGCCAACAGTGACGACGTGTTCCATGGACGCAGCGCCGAAGCGCCGCCCTTGAACGGCGCTTCCCTTCGAAAACTACAGGTTTCTGCGTCTTCCGGCTCGGGTGCCAACGGTCCCGCTGCCACGCCGCGCGCGCCTAAACCCAAGTTTACGCTCGAATATGACCCCGACTCGTACGTGAACGTTGGCACAGTCGCCCCGGATCCCGAGCAGACATTTTTCGGGCTTTTTCCAACGAAAAAGGTCTACTTGGCGATCGGCATGGGCTTCCCGGCCGTGTTTCTGGCCTACAAACTGCTCATGGCGTGTTGGTTTTGCACGGCCGGGCGGGCCAAGTTTGCGCGGGAAGACCGCGCCCACGAGGAGAAAATGCTGCTCGAGCGAGAAGAAATGGAGCGCGCGGCGCTGGCCGCGCAAGCTCAAGCGCAGGCCGACCAACAACTCCTGCTGATCCAACAGCAGCAACAGCAACAGCAGCAGGCGCGCGGGTCCGGGTCGGCGCCCATGAACATGTCGAGTCGCAGCTCCAAGTTCTGGATCGACGAAGAACTCCAGGCGTGGCGTCTGGATTTCCAACAGCTCAAGCTCACGAAATGCCTGACGGTCAACACGCCCAAGCAGAACCGCCACGTGCCCGGGACCACGACGACGACGGGACCGGCGCTGGGCGAAGTCTGGCTCGCGACCTACTTTGCCATGGACGAAGAGAACCACCAGCGCCAGGTCGCGCTCAAGTGGATCTCGCCCAAGCTCGTGAACACGGAAGTGCAGCAGGAAAAGCTGAAGGAAGAAATCAAGCGGCAGGCGAAGCTGCGCCACCCGAACGTCGCGGCGTTTATCGGTATTGCGTGGTCGCCCGAGACGAACCTGGTCGCGGTGACCGAGTACATGCCACGCGGCGACTTGCGGCAATGGCTCCACCGCACGGCCGCCAAGGACGCGGGGCGATGGACGCCGGCCAAGGTCAAGATGCTGTTGGATATTGCCAACGCGTTGGTGTACTTGCACTCGTTCCAGCCGCGGCTCATTCATGGCAACTGCAATTCGCGAAACGTGCTGCTGAACGACCGCATGGAGGCCAAGCTAAGCGACTTTGGCGCGCCCAAGGATTACCTGAGCGAGCGCGAGATAAATGCCTACAAGGAAGTCGGCTCGGGCCGCTGGATCTCGCCCGAGGCATTAATTGGGAGGGAAGGCGCCGACCACGTGAACGATGCCACTGACGTGTACTCGCTCGGTATTCTCATGGTCGAGATGGACTCGCACCAACTGCCGTTTGCCGACCTCATGCAGTCGGACCGTTCGGCGCTTCCGGAACTGGACGTGCTGCAGCTCATTTCGAATGGCGCGCTCACGCCATCACTGTCGTCGTCGTGTCTGCCGCGTATCCAGAGTCTGGTGCAGGCGTGCACGGCGTACGATCCACAGAAGCGACCGTCGAGTCGGTCCATTGCCAAGACACTGCAGGCCGTGCTGGCCGAGGTCAGCGGAAAGCAACAGCACGGCAGCTAGACTTTTGTGTGGCATTTTATCGGACGTGGCCAAGAGGAAGGACACGAATGAAACACGACTTGCGAGCAGTGGTGTGCCAGCGGACCCGCTCGCTTGAATCCAATCCGCCCCCTCCCTTCACCAATATGGGAGAGCGCACCTTTCTCTCTCGCCCCATTTTTCAGCAGCGTAGTGTAGACTGTTAAAGCAAGACGAAATCGAATTTTCCCCTTTATTGAAGCCATACTGTTGGGAAAATCTCAGCCACAGGATCGTGGGGCTCCTGAGATATGAGTTGACATGGCTACATATGTGCCATGTACTATCTACTCACTGTATGTGTTGATCGTGGAGCAGGAGAAGACAGTACGCGTCTAACGCAGCGTACGAAATCTGCTGCTTGGTCAGCGGTCGCTGTTCCCAGTCGCTGCACTGCTGAGTCTTGTCGAGCGGCCGCCCGAGTTGCTGGGCCACGAGTGCACTCAAACCCGTGTGGCCTGTCGAGAGATCCAGCACATTCTGCACTTCGTCTGCGTCAAAGCACGTCGTGTCCGGATACGAGAGCCGCAGTCGCTGGAGATCACCGTCCAAGCGGAAGCCGAGTTTGAGGATCGCGTCATTGTCAAGGAGAAACGCGAGCAGCTCTTCCAGGTCGTCCATCTCGAGTGCGAGCAGATCGAGCAAGAACACGTGCGAGTCGCAGGCGATCTGCAGGAGAGCACAGCGTGTGAAAGCAGTCTTGTCGTGAGGACCAGTCGTTCGCGTGGGTCGCCACTCGGCGTCCAGTGCAATCCGGGTGACCTTGTCCTCGTACATTAGCACTTCGTACGCAAACTGCAGCGAGTCGTCGTCGTCGACGACGATGACGTTGCTCAAAGGAAGCGGCAGTTCGAGATAGAGATCGAATCCCGAGGAAGTCTTGGTGGCAGTATTGATCAGGATGAACTCGGATTCACTTTCGGGGGTGAACTGCGCCGAGTGGTTGAGAAGCAGCGGCAGGAACGCGGCCTCGTGCTCGAGCTTGAACTCGACAATCGCACGCCGCGCACATCGCATCGCTGGACGATGATGAGAGTCTCCGTTTGTGTTCTCTTCTTCGAGGCGAATGACCTGGCGAACAAACGCGGCTCGTGCCTCGTTCAGCTCCGCGTCGGTAGTCGCTTGATGAGATCGAGATGATGGCTTGAAATACTGAAGCACGAGCGCGTCGTTCTCGACGACGAAAAGCTGTGCGAGTGTCGGCGAGAGCATGACGATGCTGTCACCAGTACAGAGCGCGGGCCGACTGAGCAGAAACGACACGATCTTTTCGGTATTGTTGCCTGGGGCCAGCAGCTCTGTCTCACAAAACGCCAGTACACGACTGAGACCTTCAGCATACCCCACGAGGTTTAGTGCGTCATCGAGCTCCTTGACGACGTGGATACTGAGTCCGTCAAGCTGATCGAGGCAGAAGGCGATATGGTGCTGTTTGATTTCATCAGGAGAAAAAGTTACCAACGAGAAGAGCTGCTTGGCGATCTTGCTCTGCCCACGGAACGGAAGACTCAGCGATGGCAGTGCACATACAGCACGTACGATGAACTGGACTGGATCCAGTGTTGATTGCACGGCCTTTTGGATGGCATGGGTCGTCGCGGCTCGATGGGACTTGTCCAGAATCGTCGCTGTGGCCTCGACAAAGTGCTGAAGAAAAAGCATCGGCGCGTGGACAGATGAGGCCTGCTGTGTCCAATATACGATTGCGGCTTTGTTGGACTTGTGGGCTTGTCGCTTGGTGATGATTGAGTCGGCAAAGGCATTTTCCACGTCGTGATGGAGCTCGGCGAGCCGCTCGACAAAGCCACGGCGGAGATGGAGCATCTTAAGAGCGGGTCTTCGCGATTCCATCGGCGGTGGAGGACCATTCCCTCCTGCTGGGCGACTAGTTGCTTTGGTTCTAGTGCACTTGAAAAAGATCTCGCGAATCAGCGACGCGTACACGGGCGAGTCCAGTAGAAGACCACGCGATTGGAAGTCTTGCAGCACTTGGCTCGCTTGCTCGAGATCTTCACACAGTAGGCAGGATTCGAGCACGGCAAGATCCGTGGTGGTTGTCCTAGGAAGGCCCTGCGTGATCATAGCACTGATCGTCGCCTGAGCACCATTTGTGTTTTGACTGGAGGCGCACGACGCCGCCATTTCTTGGAGAAGAAGGTGCTTGTCTTCTCGGGTAAGCATCGGAATCTGGTGGAGCACGACGTCAATGCCTTGCTCATGGTCACGCCCGTGCATCTTCGCGAGATCTGATAACATGCGTGTGGAAAACACCACGCCGTCCTCTCGCGCGAAGCGGAGCAGTTCGACAATGTGGGTCGCGTCCAGCAGCAAGCACGAGCCACGCAGGTATTTGCGGTACAAGATCTGGTCTCGTACAAACTCCTTTGTCGTCGCCTCGAGAAACGCGTCCCACGCAGCGTCAGCATCGTTACACGCGAGAAACGTCTCCACGACCGCAGCGTACGTCGCGCTATTCGGCGCGAGCTGTGGCTGCGGCGCCACGACTACACCACCGTGGCCGTGGGGATCGTCGCTTCCGATGGTCCAGCCAGCGGTGGCAATTTCCCGCATGGCGTCGAGAATCACGACCACATCGTCCTTGCGTTTTCGCTTGCGACACTGGTGGATCAGTGTCTCAAACTCGCTCCTATGTACGACAAAGGATCATACCATCAGTACAGACTGGATCGACAGACAGATGCCTGAGCATACCGTACGTGGAAATCGTGGCACCGTCGAGGTGGCGTTCCAGCAGTCGGTCGATCGCGTGGTGCATGACAGCATGGCGTGCTGACTCGGACACGTGCCGCGCGACACCCAGCGCACTGAGCCCTCTCGTGTACAGCGTCAGCATCATGCTCGTCGCAACTTGGATCGCCTCGACGTCCGCGGGTGTGACAAATCCTTGCGTGAGCCAGTCTTGGAGCACGGCGTCGCTGTCGTCGATCCGCTGGAGCACACGCTGCAGCGCGCGCAGAATCGGCGGCTGCGCCTTCCAGTCAACTTCAGCCGCACACATTTGGCCAAGGATTTGCGTGGCGACGGCGCCGTCGCGACGTTTCGCGCACAGTTCTATCGTACGCACGTACAGCGAGTCGTCGAAGATGCCATCGCGGCGAGCGTCGTCCATGAGCGCGAGGCAGGTCGACGTCGGGACCTCCTCCGAGAAGCCGATCGCCCGGATCACAGTGAGAAATACCACGAGATTCGGACGGGACGTTGACGTGGACGCACGCATCTCTCCGTACCACTGCGGCAAGCGTATTCTCCAGTGTCAGTAGGATCATCAAGAAGTGGGAACGCGTTGCCGTACCTCGAATGCACTGCGGACGTCTTGGCTTCGCGCCACAACGTCGATCAGCGCCGTGTAAGCAAACACGTCGGGCGTGTACCCAAACGCCTTGAGCATTGTGACGGCACGCTCGGCCTCTGCACGTGAGCCAGCGCGCTGTGCCGACGTGACGATCGTATTCAGTGCGTATGTCGCGTCGAGCTGCGGCTGCATAGCAATGCCCAACCGCGTGTCGCCCTCGCGCTTGAGCTGCTCCATCCACGCGACGAACGCAAACGCCTTCTCAACAGCGATATCGTTGCGCTGGCCGCTCTTGCGCACGCCCGTCTTCATCCATCTGATCAAGGGGATACGAGTGTGAGCAAAAACATTGCGGGTGGAAGTGTACCCACGTTGTTGATCATACTTGAAAATGGGCTTGACAAAAGCACGCGTCTCCACCAGTTCACCGCGCTGCAGCAACTCCACAAGCTCGCGTGTGGGGGGCTCATCTCGCCAGTCGTGTTCCTGGATTGCTTGCGGCGCTGGCGCCGCCGCTAGTGGCGCACGGCTGGCATCCATCTCGGTCAATTTCGACGTTTGATTTTGACATTCGCTTTGCAACTGACCATCACTCACAAAACGACATAGTGCCGCATGTCACTAAAATGGATATCAACTGATGCTCCTAACGTAATGTTAGAAACCCATTGAAGTGCAAGAATGGTGGTCACTCGATATTTCCCCGCCCCAAAGGAAACCAAGTGGGACGCATGGCAGCCTCTACGCCGTCGTCGCGGGGTGATTTCCCGATGAATGCGTTCGCTCTGCTGCCCCCGTCGGCCGTGAATGATAGGGAGGGCCGCTCGGACCAAGCGCCCGTTTCTTGTGCTCCAGAAGGACCCATCCAAGTCGCGGATTGCGATGACCACGCCGACGTTTCAGCCGAGAATCCTTTGGGCTTACTCGAGCTCAACCTCGCGCACACCGAGCTTCGCGAAACAATTGAGACGCTGTACCACGCTATGGATGCGCTGGAGCAAGAGCGAGAGACGCTGCAATATGAGAACGCGCGCCTGATCGATTCGTCCGAGCGAGCGAGAAACGACGCGGCAAAGTCTGCCGAAGAAACTCGAGAGAAACTTCAGGCCCGCGACCACGAAATCATGCAAATGCAGCATAAGATGAGGGAGCTCGAAAGACAAAAGGTATGTCTCATAGATCTTTGTTGTTCTATCGAATGCGTCTAAGTGGTGCTCGAGTGAAGGAGCGCGTTCATTCCGAGAAGGGCGAGCTGCAACTCAAACTGGACGAGCGAGACGCAACAATCAGCTCTCTTCAAGCTGTCATTCAGCAGCTGCAAGATCAACAAGACCATGCGAGAAGTGCAAATCGTTCTGAAGCAGAAGTCCAGCGTTTGGTCGAGATGTGGTCGTCAAAGGAGCGATCCGTCGCAGAAAATACGGTGAGCTGCTGTGTCAGAATATTCTGGATTTTGGTGCTCATTGACGCCATTTTACTGCAGGTTCACATGCGAAAAGCAACGATGGATGTCCAGCGACTGGCAGAACAGCTGCAATTGCAGTTGAAGCAAGGTTAGAACGCGCTTGGTTCCCTGTATCAACACGAGCATGTCATTAATGGCAACACTGTTGAGCTCAATGCAGCCCAGGCTGAGCTGCTTGTGGTCGAGCGGGTGAGCCTTCAACTGAATGGTCTGCCGGCCGGATATTCTTCTCATCGTCTAGTTTGGTTTACAGGAAAATTCCACATTTCGAGGCTATCTTGACCAACACAAATACGCGCGGACGATCGACAGCAACGCAGTTGGAGGACAACAAGCGTCCAGTCACCAAAGTTACCAAGAGCTGCACGAAACAAGAAACCGCATCATTGCAATGGAACAAGCTAACCTCGAGGTGACTACGGAAAACCGGGTGCTGCGAACCAAGTGCAAGGAGTATACGAAGAGTATCCGTATTCTCAGCTCCAGAGTGGACCAAGTTCAAGCGAAAGGAGCGGCGGCTCACAATCTGGTTGCGAAGTATCAAGAATCTGCCGATGATGGAACACAAACGATCGCAGAGCTCCAAGAATCACTTGTGAAGCTGTGCGACCAACTGGCAGACGAGCGCAAGCAGTACGTTGACCGCCTGAGCGAGCAAATGCACTCGGCTCTGGACGTGGAAACCGACTTGAGGAGGGAAATGGACGTTTTGCACGAGAAGTTGAAGAAATCGAATCAGGATCTGAACGCAGTCAGACATGCAACGAGCCCTGCAACTGCTGGCATGTGCGCGCGGTGCGCAGATACTAGTAACCAACCCGTGCCCCCATCGCCCAACCGAGAAGCAGCAGTCCAAGAGCCCCAGGGCCTTCTTTCACCTCCTCCTCTCCCAATGGAAAGAGTTCGTACTCCCCAGCCCCACCGCACAGCTTCAAAAGAATCAAAGAACTCTCAAGTTGGGGCCCTCATTGAGGACGAGCTTGAAGACTCACATGGCGTTTCCAACAGCACGCACCGTCAAACTACAGCAAAACGAGATCGAGTGACACAAAGAAGCTGCAATATCACTGAACAGGCCGCCTTGTGTCGCTTGTGCAACGAAGAGCCATTTGGCTTCATGGTGCGATGTCAGAAGTGCAAAGATGCGTTCCACGCCGGCTGTGTAAAGAAGACCGGGACAGGAGCGAAGAAGCGACTGGGACACATCTTCAAGTGCAGCAACTGCGCACCTCACCGCCCAACGAAAGTAGCACGCTCCGGCGGAAACGAAGTATCCAGCAAGTCAACCACTGCAAAAGGCGGGCAAACCCTGATGCAGCGAAAGGTGACTGCCTCATTGCACGTGATACCCAGTGGCGCTACACCAGCCGTTGCTCGGCCAGCTCCCCCCGAAGACGAATGATACACGTCGACAAGAGCAAAACTCTTATTATCATCATCGAAAGCGCTGGAAGCAAATGTTGCTACCGTGCTCGTCGTACTCTTGCTTGGTCACACTTCGCTCGGACAGTTTGTCGCTCAATGCAAAGAGCGAGCAGCCTTCGATTGTGGTTGAGATCGGACTAATTAAATGAACGTTAGAGCACCAGTGATTCAGAACGCGCTGGAATATGGTAAGGAACTTACTTGTCGGGAGCCAAGAGACGGATTTCAAACTCGTCGCGCACAAGCGGTCGTAACTCTCGCTCGAGCCGCTCACGAAAGTTTCGGAATTTCGTGTTCCCACCGACCAACAAAATGTTATCTAGCAGCGTCGACTGGACATCCGGTGGACACGCGTCCACACATTGCATGATTGTTTCGGCGAGTCCGGCCTGGTCAATGCCAATGTCGGACGGATGGAAGAGCACCTCGGGCACGGTGACCATCTCGACGCCCATTTCCAACGCCTGTTCCTCGTCGTCCGCTGTCTGTCGGTCAGCTCGCAATCGCCCGTGGAAGGAGCGCACAAAGTCGGGCAAGATCCAATGCTTCCTTGTGGATCGATCACGGTGGAATTGCGCCATCTCGTGGTCCAAGTCGAGCGAACAATAGCACAGTGCCTCTTTCAGCTCGTTGATCACCACGGACTCGTCCATCACGTTCCATTGGCGGTACGACACGATCTCCTTGAGGTAGTTCGTGAGCAGCTTGCCGCCAACGTTAATACGCTTGACACCCGGCAGAAACACTTTCCCGTCGATCACGGGCACGACGTGCGTGAATGAAAAGCCCGAGTCGATTACCAACTGACACGATGACCGATGGAACCCACGCCAGTCGTCGACCGGTTCAGCCGCCGGTGGTATCGGCGAAGACGCGTGGGCACCGGATGTCGAACGCTTCCGCTTGGGCGATGGCTGAACGCTACCAGTGGCGTCGCCGCCCTTAGCCTGTTGGTGGCAGTAATCGGCGTACGAGAGCACGCACATCTCGGCCGCACTCATGCGCGCATGGGACGCAAACCCAAACTCTTCGAACACGACTTGGTCCATGGTCTCACTCAATACAGCAGGCGCAAACAGCGGAGCCGTGGCTACCAGCGCGTGGTCGTGCGGGTCGATGTGGAGCATTTTACTCGAGAACAAATGTGTCCATAGGTCGCTCTCGATATTCCAGTTCACGCAGTAGCCTCTGCGAGACACACATTCGCACTGTAAGAAAACACACTACGGAATGACCTATGTGAATGCGATGATGGATACCTCTCGACGGGGCGAACGTAGTGTAGCTTGGCGCGTTGCCGTTCCTTCGCGAGCAGCTCTTTACCCATTAGCTGCGAGCCGCCTGACGCGCCGACCGTCGCGATCTGATTCGCCAGCGTCACTACAATCCCATTGGACACTGCTCCATGCTTTGCGTGCTTGTGGCCGCCGCCGCTGTGGACGCGCGACGCCTTGAGCGTCGCGCCGCCCACATCCAGGGCGACAACTGGCAACGGCGCCATTCGACCAAACTTGCGACTCATGGAGAAATACGCTGCCTATTTACGTAATATAAGTATTTTAGTAGTTCTACTACGTAAATAAAATATCATATTATGACTGGAACCAAAATTGACAGTATTCTGCCTTTCAAGTTTCTGTGCGACGAGGTGCGCGAAGGAAAATTGGGGGCGGGGAAATCTCCCAACGGCAACAACTCCATCTCTATATTCCCGCTACACCGACCACTTGGAGAACCATGGCGCCTGCCGCTGGCGTCGACAGTGATGAGAACGGTTCCGCGCAGACGCTGGAAGACGCCTTTGAGCCGTCCGCGTCCAAGCTGTTCGTGCATAGCTTGTTCTCTTTTGCTGGAGGGAACAGTTCTGATGGAATCTGATGCTTACTGATGATGCTACAGGGCGAAGCTCTGGATGGCAATCACGGACGTCAATTGTGGGCTAGTCCGCCTCGTTGAGGAAAACTGGCCCATGCTAGGCGACCACGCTGGGCCAGTGCTGCGCGAGTTGAAGCACATGGACGAGCTCGTATTTAGCAGCATTGAAGTCATGGACGATCTGTTCAAGCTCGTGCGTGAAAACCTCGCGAGCCACAAGGAACGAGAGGCGAATGGCGTGCTGCCAGTGAATGCGCTTGATGCGTATTTGGAGGGCGTCGCAACGCTGCCGCCCACGCCGAAAGTGAATCGCTCCGTGCAGACCGAAGGCGGGGAGGCCGCCGTCGTGACGCCATCACCAAAGACGGCTCACGACAAGCCAGCCCGACCGTCGTCGGTCGCGCTCTTTGATCTGCTACGCGCGCGAAACAGTCGCCATGGCGATGCTCCGTCTCAGAAGTCGCCCAAGCTGGAGATCAAGTCGGAGGCGGCTGCGAACGGTGCGGCCGCGGTGTCGACGAGTGGGAAGAAACGGTTCCGATCGGCCGTTTCATTGGACGATCAAGACAATCTCGATCGCAACGGGAAGAAACGTGACTACTACCGCACGCCGCAGAAAGCGCTCCATGGTCGGCGACCGATTGCTGTCCACGATGCCCGTGTGCGATCCAGTCAGCGCGAGTATGCTATCGAATTTGAAGGACTGGAGGAGCACGTATGGCTCGCGACACGGCGCGCGCCTGCTGCCGCGAAAGTGCTGATCCGGGCGTACGTCAAGTCGCACCAGAGAAGCAAACGAAAGTCGGAACTGCAAGAAACCATGGCGGCCTACAGCAAAAAGGCGACTGCGGCTGCTGCGGGGGACAATGACGACGACGGGGACAGTGACGACGTGGATAACGACGACATCTACATAGTGGAGAAGATTGTCGACCACCGCTTCCGCTACGGCAAGAAGCAGTACTTTGTTAAGTGGGACGGGTACGACACGAATGACAATACGTGGGAGCCGGCCGCCAAGCTGCGTGCCGAAGTCCGCGATGTCGTTGACGACTACGAACGCGACTTGGCCAAGGCTGCTGGTCGAAAGGCTGCGGGTGAGAAACACGGCAAGCACACAGGATCAGATGCGGAACAATCAGTCAAGCCGAATCGAGGCAGACCCAGTTCCTCTTCGACGGTCAAGTCCAAGCCAACGGCGTGGGGCCGTCCATCGAATCCAAGTGCACTTACGAAAAGCACCCACATGACGACCGGGCCGTCGTTGCTGCAGCGCTCGGGCAAGATCCCAAAGGTCCAGTTTTTACTCCATGACCACTTCAGCGACGACGAAGAATCCGAAGACAGTGACCTTATGCGACTCGCAACGAGTACCGACGACGATGCCAGCAATGCTTCAAGTGTCGACGATGGAGTTAGTGCGGGACGTCCGCTTGGCGCCAAAGGTGTCCCCGCGATTGGCACCACGCAGCGTCCACGCAAAGGGGTGTCCCCACAGATCGACTAGCTAGCGATGCATGATTGGGAAAGATTTTATTAGTGCGTCTTTGAATGAGTTAGTTGATGCACTTTTATCTTCCACTTAAAGCAACATGTCTCTATGCTGCCCCCAAGATGCATTGAGTTTCCAGGCAGTCGTCCCGTACGGGCAATTGTGCTGTTTGTTTCCTATAGAGTACAGGTCTAGGAACTGAAGTAAGTTAACCGTCGTTGTCGAAGGGAAGCTGCATTGTGCTGATGAACGTTTTTGTGACTGGCCCAATCTGCTGACACCCCAAGATACGGAACACACTTTCGTCCGTTGTTTACGCTGTAAATTACGGCAATTTTTTCTGAGCTCCCCTCCCGTTGTTGAGGGGCCATGCTAAATCATTAGGCTGCGTTAAGACGCTCCCGTGAGGCGTCGGCCAACAACACGACCGGAGGCAGAATTAGAAATGCAAGGCTGCAGCAGATACTCCAGGCCCCCCCCTCTTTTCTTACCACTCCACTAACGACACAATAATGACCAAGACACCCCTTCGTTGGTGCTTGATCGTGTGGGTGACATGAGTGGTCTAAGGAAACGCAGACTATGGAACTGTGGCCGCGTGTGCGGCGTGCACCGCGAGATCTGGACCATGACTCACCGACTACTACAGTCCATGCTCTTTTGCTAACTTGGTCCTGCATCTTGTAGACCCCGTAGCGTTGATCTCCTATATTGAGAACTATTGTCAGGTGCGTTGGAACCGTTCGAGAAACACACGTGCAAACGATGACGACGACGACGTGGTCGTGGCGCTATTCACTGGGCGTGGGTGATGGTCAAGCTGGGCGTCCACGCCTGTGGTGAGAATTCGCACACGTGGCCACAGCTGCTGGACCAGCGCGACGGCCTCGGCCGCGATAAACAGCGCAACAATCGTAATGCGATTGTCCGCCACGCCCCTCGCTCGCAGCAAATCGATCGATGAGCAGGCTTCGTCGCCCGAGACTACGACCATATCCAGCAGTAGCACTTCCTGACCGCCCAAGTGACTTGGGGGCGAGATGATGTACAGCTCCAGCTCGGACGGGGACGTGAGCGACTCGCTGATGAAACCCGTCGGCACCTCGGGCTCGAGCCGACGGAACACATTGAGCAGAGACGTGCCCGACTCGCCCATGGTGATCGCGCACATGGTGTCGACCAAAGGGGTGTTATTGTTATGACCACGATGGGGACGTGGTGGAGTGCAGCGAGCAGCTACGCCGCCAATCGCTTCCTCCAGCAAAAGCCGCATCAAGCGAGCACTCGATCGTCTAAAGTCGTCGTCTGAAGTCTCTCGGTCGTGGAGCTTGGTCTGGAGCAGCGCGATGGCACGTGATTGCACTTGGATGAGTACATTAGTGGACACCGGGTTCGCCCTGGGTGGCCCTACGGTCGGCTCACAATGTCGCTCTGTCGTTTGGTCCCACAGATCCCGTTGAGGGGATCCAATAGCCGCCGGGAGCGATGTATCCGCTCGCCGTCTTGTATCCAGTGCTCCAGCGGGGATCGATGTCGTTGCGGCCGTCGACAAGCGCGACTTTTTCGGGTGGCGACACAATGGGTTCTCGTGTAGCCTCGCGAGCACAACGTCGCGTTGTTTAAAGAGATTGCAGATCGTGGAGCGACTGACGCCGTACTCTTTGGCGAGTACAATTTGCTTTTCCCCCTTGGCGAGCCGGGACAAGATGTCGCGGCGGTCCATTTCGCGAAGATACCGCGATTCCCTCGTGACGGGTGTGGATCGTAGTGGAGTAGTGGCCGTAGACTGAGCGAGTGTCGAGTTGGAAGATGAGACCAGGGCAGCTCGGTGGAATTGTGGACTCTCCACACCCGATGAACTCGCTGGACTGTTGATCCCTGGGGAATCAATACGCAGCCGCTTCCATCCGTCCAATTGATCCAAAGAGTTATCGTGGCTGCTAGCCAGAGACGACGGTGACCCCCACGGACTGTCGTGGCCAACTTGGCTGTCCGATGGAAAGTGCTCGGACAAACCGCTCGCGAACTGTCGCGGACTTCCATGGAATCCACGCTCAGCTTCGGCGGGTGCGATGATCTCGTGCGGGTGGAAGACCTCTGGGGACGATTCACGGCGTTTCAGAGAAGGCCTAGTCGTATTGTTCGCGCTGCGATTGGATAGCTGACACTGCCGGTTGATCCACATGGATGATGGGCTGTCTGGCGCGCTCTCCGCGCGATTGCGTGGACGGTAGTTGGTTGGAACATCTCCGCGAAGCTCGACAATGCGTGGTAGAGCAGCACAGTTCTTGTCGCGTCGTCGGCCAGTAAACTCGTCGCCCTCAGCGCGACGATTTGACTGCACGCGATCGTCGATGAAATCGCTTCGTCCTGGCGCGTCGTGTCGACCTTGTGCCTGGTCGGATTGAACGTCGCGAGGGAGCTGGTTCCATGGTGGTGTCGGACCACCAGAAGATCGCATGGCTTCCAGCAGACTGCTTGTGATTCAGCGGCTACGGGCGACGGCGCTCTTGGGCGTAAATCGGGTCTTGTTATCCGGTCTTGTTGTCTTGCTCCGCGATTCCGGTTGTCGTCCAAGCTTACTCGATCTTTTCGACTCTCCTGTACGCTACACAGCACGCAACCACCAAAAGGGGGCATGCAAGCGTGGCCAGAAAGAAGAGCGCGAGAAGCGACGATTGTTTGTTTTGTGAGGAGTCGTTCTTGGTGCCCTTCCGAGCAGCCCCCGCTTTGCTGGAACCATCCAGTGTTAGACATGGGAAGTGGTTGAAGTCACCAAAACAACAAGACGAAACTGCCTCGGCGTTCGGCGATTGAGGGGCGAGAACGAACGGTTTCTTGTAGGCCCACGTGCAGTTCCAGTTTGCCCAAGTTCCACATCGCCTTTCTTGCCGATTGTACATGAGAGGGCACAAATATAGAAATTTCTGTTGTGTATCGCCCAGAGACTTGAGCAATTCACAGGGAGCGCACCTGCGGCTTTAAAGTAGGAGACCTCCGGATTTGAGGGAAGAGTCAATCGAGTCATCGTGATGGGGGACTTCCTTGTGTGTCCAGCGATCACTTTACAGTTCATTCAAAACTCATGTACTGTGAATGGTTGTGTCCACCCATGACGGGAGAGTAGAGAACGTTCCTCGTATCGCATAACCACAGGTGTGATACCGAGTCGGGCGATAAACCTACTTCATCTCGAAGACGATCGTCATGGAGATTTAACGTGCGTTTCGTTGTCTGAACTGACCGGAATCTTCTTTTCTGGCGTCAGTTGGCTCGATCCCATCTCGTGGAACGGTCAGTGGAGTGTGACGTTGACGAAAAAGGAATCGCATTTGGAGATAACAACCAACTGGAATCCAGTTACTGGATGATACGGGGGCAGGTGAAGATCGGCTCGCATGAGACCAGCGTGGTGAGACCGAGCTGATGCCGCGCGCTACGTGGGTGGTCGACTGGTGTTCAGCGCAGTGCTGTTTCTGTATTGTGAGCTAGTCCAGCATCTCGTTCATTCGCTCTACAGCATGTACGTTACGTGCATGGATCGCTGCACTGCTCTGCCCATAGGAGAAAGAGGCTTCTCGAAGAACCCGCGGGTGGTGTCCTGTGCCATGCGTTCCTGCGACCCCGACAAGTCTCGCTCGCAGTAGAGACCGTTCGTTCGTCTCGCACCCACACAATGTTGCGGTATTGCAATCGCTGGCTAGATAGTGGTGTAAGTATAGATCCCACGATGGCTTCTCTATCTCTCGGGATTCTGAGTCAAGCGTGGTGAGTGATCAGGCGTAGTGAGGAGGGACATTTGCTGTGTAGTCCACTTACTTGACAGTCGAATCCGGGAAATGTATGGGTGAAAGAGAGAGAGAGAGAGAGACGGGGGAGAAAGTTGCCTCCTTTTACTCTGCCTACCTTGACCAATACACTCTTGTTACTGAGTGCATAAAACGTTAGAAGAAAGAGAGACACAAAGTACCTCCTGACGGATCCAGGACGACTGACAGTGGATCCTTCGAAATCTTCCGAGTAGCCTACTTCCAAGTTGGAAGGATGAATCCAAATGCCCAAACAGTCCTTCCTGAAACTCCATATTCTATGATATCGAAAGTCTTATCTTCTCCAACACACAGAGAACTGCGCAGCAACTATGCACACTGCCTCGGGTCGTTGGAGGCGGATGGGACACTGGTGAGTTCTATCGACGCACCGCGACCTCGACCTCGTCGTCGTCGATTTCATCGCCCTCGATCAAGCTTCCGTTCCCTCGCGACCTTGCCTGCAGACCGCGCAGGATGCGGCCATGGACACGATTTCTGAAGTTGCGCTTGCCGCCGCTCTTCTCGATCTCGTCATCGTCCTCATCATACGAGCTGTTCCAGCCACGCAGCGGGTCGTGGTCATTGCCTGACACACGCACGAACCGCGAGTGGTCGGGCCGCTGGTTCTGGTGGCCGCGCGACCCATGGTGCTCAGTCGGGCGGCTCTGGTACGTCGTATTCACGAGCCCCATCTCGACCAGTTCCAACGCCTTAGCCTTCATCTCAAGCGCGAGCTCGTGCTCGACAAACGTCGTCTCGAAGCGGAACGACAGCCACAGATACAGATCAATGATCTGTGCCTTGACCTCGACATCACGAAGCGTATCAGCCGTCTGCGGCGGGTACCGCGGCAAGTAAATGTCGAGCTGCACGGCCTCGTCTCGCGAGTGGGCCTTGGCATAGTCACAGAACACACGACGCGCGAGCGGATTGCGGAGGTTAATCGGCGCCTGGCAAAACTTGAAGCGATCCGAGAGCTCCATGTCGAGGTCAGCAATCAAGTTTGCCGCGTCTTTCATTTCCGTGTGGTTGCACATAAAGTAATCACCGTCGAGCCGCGCGAGCGTGACGTACTTGTCGAGTAGATCGCCGAGATCATGGACGCCCGGCAGCTGCTTGGCAAACTCTTCCATTTGCTCGGCCGACGGGAACAGCCCCGCCGACTTGAGCGGCGTCACAGGTTCGTCGTACGCGTCCTTGAGAAACTGGAGATCGCTCACGGCCACGGTCGTCGCTATGCCGCCATCGGCGTACGCTAATCCGGACCGCCCGGCTCGCCCGGCGATTTGCTTGGCCAGCGACGGCGAGATATCGGCGAGCCCGCTGCCGCCGCCGCTGAATTTCTTGACAGTCGAAAACACGACGCGGCCGATATTGAGGTTGAGCCCCATACCAATGGCGTCCGAGGCGACCAGCACGTTGTAGTCATTGTCCTGTGCGTTAAAGAGCCGCGCCTGCTGCGAGCGCGTCTCGGGCGGGAGCTGCCCATAGATGATACAGCATTTCTGGCCCGACTTGACTTCGATATCGCGCTTGATTTGGAAAATCTCTCGGCGCGAAAACGCCACGACACAGTCGCCAGGCTTCACATCGCGGTACGACGGCAAGTGCGTGTCGGCGATCTTGAGCGGCGAGCGGCGCTCGTACCGGCGCACTTCAAAGGTATCGCCTGTGGCTGCCGCGAATTTCTCGACCAGCTCTAGCGCATCGCCCGAGCCACACACGTGGATTTCATTGGCCTGCAGTCCAAAGAGCGCACGGGTCCAGGCCCAGCCGCGCTGGGGATCACCAATCAGTTGGATCTCGTCAATCACGGCGACGTCCCACTTGCGCTGGATGTTGGCCATCTCGACGGTACACGCAATGTGGGTCGCGTGCGGGATAATCTTCTTCTCTTGACCCGTGACCAGCGACGTGTAGATGCCGTCCATGTTCATGCGCTCGTAGATTTCGAGCGCCAGCAGGCGCAGCGGTCCACAGTAGAGTCCTCCGTCTTCCCCTGCCTGCTTGAGCCGCTCGAGTGCCTGGAACGTCTTGCCCGAATTCGTCGGGCCTTCGTGGTAAATGATGCGGCGCTTCATGGCGTTTGCGAGCGGGTACAGCTCGTGCGGCAGCCGCAGGTCCGTGATCTGCTGCAGCGTGAACGAGCCTTCACCCGTGATGGGCAAGTAGTCTTTTTCCTTGGACGCGTACGTCACAAAGTGCGGGTAAAACACAAACGCGTGCTGCTTCTTCTGGCCGCGGTTAAAGTCGTCGGCAAAGTGGAGCAGCTCGGCCTGGTCGGCAAAGTAGAGCTCCGGTTGCTTGATGAACGACTGGCGAAAGCCCGCAGCGGCGACACCCCAGTGCTCGGGGTTCAGTCCGGCCTCGATCGCGAGCGCGCGGACTTCGTAGTCGCGCGGGAAAAACTTGAGACGGCGGCTCACGTGATTGAGCGCCGCGGGCGGCCACCGGATGCCGTCGGATGCGGAGTCGGTAGCGGAAGAGCCCGTGAAAAACGACCGAGACGTGTGGCCCTGTGTGTGTGGGCTGTGGACGCGAGAGAAAGCGGCGCTGTGGAGCAGAGGACTGCCCGTGGCAGAGGCATGGGCCAACCGCAAGTGGATGCGCTGCCATTGCGACGCCGACAGCGCGTTCCCGCGAGCCGCGAGTGTCGCATACGAGCCACCAGCGATAGCGCGAGTGATGGAGCGATCCACAGCGGCGGCGTGGCGCCACGGGCCGCGTGGGACGCGCGCGAGAGCCTGCATCATATCGTCGAGTTTCTCCACCCGATGGACTTTATCAAGGTGACGCACTTCCAACCGATGGCCCATTGATTAGTGACGTGTCACTGGGATGAGTTTCTAGAAGAAGATCAACAATTGGTTGAATCTGTGATAGTGCGACCAATCAAATGGCTTGAATGGGACCTCAAAAATAGCAAAATAGCGTGCACTTTCTATTTGATGTCGGAGCGCACTGCAGGCTACAATGGCTGCTCGGCTTGCACGTGAAGACGGAAGAAGAAATAAGCGTGAGGAGCCAATTATGGTAGCCGCGAGCGACGCCCAGGACCTGGCGCTGTTCATGAGCGACGACGAGGAGGAGGAAGACGCGTCGCAGCAGGAGGAGCCCAGCACGCGCGAGCTTGCGCGTGGTGCGGACAGTGGCAGCCGCAGTGGGGCTTCCACAGACGATGCCTTCGAGTCTGCAAGCGACCGCAATGAGAGCGAGGAGAATGACGTCGTTCGGCTGCAACAGCAGATCTCCCAGCAGCTCGAACCAATCTTCTCAAGTGGAGGCCAGTCCATTGATGCGATCCTCGGGCAGATTCGGCCGAATGCCAATGACGAGTGCGTATACATATCCAGGGATTTGGTGGCAGCCATGCTCATGGTATCATTGTGGCGCATGACAGGGTCTCGGTTGCGTTGGTGATCTCCCAGCTGTCGGCATTACCGCAAGACCGACAAACGAGCGCACTGATTGAACTGCTGCGGAACTTGCGAGAAGAGTTCGCACCGAAAGACGCAATCATGAGTATCTGGTACAAGCTGCTGCACCCAAAACTCGCCAAGCGTGTCAAGAGCGCGGGCACGATCCCTATCATCCGAAGCCGCCTACTGGAGGTGCGTGTGAATCCCCACCATCTCCCAGTACGTTGGTACTCGACTGTCCTGTTTGGTGATACCGGTTGCTGTAGTCCAAACGGAAGCAAGCCGAGTGCGACCTCAAGCTGCTGCAGAATCGCATCTCGCTTCTCCAGGTACGACAGGCGCGGAACGCCAGAGCCGCTATGGAGAGCGTCTCTAGTCACATGTTGCGTGGTTCGCTGTATTAGCAAGAAGAGTCTCGGGCGTGGAAGAAAATTGTGCAAACGAAAGATCGCGCGAACGAAGTCATGGGCATTCGCGAAGCGAACATCAAAAGGTACGAACACAAGACCCACCTTGCTCTCGAGAAAGAGAAGCAGACGCGGTCGATCCAGAAGAAGCAGCACTCGCTCAAGAAAGAGTCTGTCATCAAGAAGAAGCATGCTGCGATCCAGATCATCTCGAGAAAGTACCAGGACGTTGAGATCGTCAAGAGCGAGAGCAAGCGGCTCAAGGCCGAAAAGGAAAAGCAGCAGCTCATCGAGGTCGAACGCGCGCGAGAAAAGCGCGAGGCGATCCGTCGCCAGGAAGAAATGATCAAAGAAAAGAGAGAGCAGGAGCGCGTGCAACACGAGCAAGAGGTCGCGTTACGGTACATGCGCAAAGTGATTGACGAAGAGCGACGCATCAAAGACCACCAGCGGCGCGTCGAAGAAATGGAGCGCCACGAGAGAGAGCTCATCCAGCGGCTCCAGGGCACGCAGCTCATCCAACAAGAAGCCTTTAGTGTGCTTGAACGGGCATTGCTCCAACACTCGCACAGTAACAGCGACTCACGACCAGCGTCGACGTCACATACCATCCTACCGGGCGTACGTCGCATAGAACGATGAATTGTACTATCCAAAAACAAGGAATTCTACTGCATTGCCTGCGTCTAGCAAAAGAGAAACGTAGCCTTCTTGGCGTTCGGTTGGCACATGCGGTCGGCGCGCTTGCCGCCGACTATGCGCTGCAGTCGAAAGAGATCGTGGCGCGTGAACAGCGCAATGGAACTCTTGCTTTCGTCCTGCACCGTGTCGTTCTGCTTGGAGTCTTCGAGCATGTTGAGCATCTCGGCGTAGAAGTCGCCCATGACGGGCAGGCCGTACCACACAATCTGGTGGATCCCGCGCATTTGGTACTGGTGGTAAAAGTGGAACCGCTCCGTGAACAGCATGACGTGGCAGCGGCCGTGGAAGAATGACGTGCGTGCGCGCGACACTTGCTTGGGCGTCGTGTACTCGCAGCACTGGACTGCGCGAATGAGCTTTTCGTTCATCGTGTCGTGGAACAGATTTCGGATGCGGACATAGTCAAAGTACGACGGCACAAAGATGAGCACGTGGCGCCGCGGGTTGTCGAGCAGCGGTGTGAAAATGTGCTTCTGAAAGTACTCAAACCGCAGCTCCACTTCCTCCGCGGGCGTCAGCGTGAGCGCACGACCCGAGCTGAGATCCATGCGCTGGAAAATCTGCTTGATCTGCGGCACGACGCGAGTTATGGCCGGCGACGACTCGCGCGTGTGGCTGTCATAGTTGCGTACGTACTTGACCACGCCCGTGAGGTTGCGGCAGCACTTGGTCACGAGGTTTTGCAGCATCGGCTCGACGCCGTGGGCCAGCACGATGGTCTGGCGAAAGTACGCGCCGAGAAACGACAGGTTCCACTCGCGCAGGCGAGCAAAGTCGGCGTGCGGGGCCTCCTTGGGTTTCACATTGAGCGCCTGGAGCACGTGGCGCACGTGTTCGACGTTTTGCATGAGCAAGAGACTCGCTGAGTCAAGCACGCAGACTTCAATGGAAGACAGAAAGTCGCTCGAGAGCGTCTGCGTCTCGGCGACATCGACGACTTCGTCGCCGAGCTGCTGGCGCAAGCCCAACGGGGACGCCAGGATGATATCGGCCTGGCGATAGTCGCTGTAGAAACGCACGGCACGGCGCGAGATGGAAATGCCGATCTGGAACGAGTCGTCGTTGTTGCCCTGCGCGAACACGCGCTGCCACTCCTTGAGGTCTTGCTCTTCGCCTTCTCCTTGCTCGGCATCCTCATCATCCTCGCTCGTTCCGTACTCGCTGAAGAACCGGTCCTTGTTGTGGAACATGGTCACGGTCGGCGGTAGCAGCGCGAGCAGCTCTGTCACGAACTGGGACGCTGCGCTTCGCAGTGGCATGAGCACCAGCACGGTCGCACGGCAAAAGCCCTGGTCGCGGTACTCCTTCTCGTCGTCCGCCGTGAGATCCGTCGGCTTGTCTTCCGCTTCTCCCTCGTCTTGTTGCTCTGCGTCCTTGTTCTCTCGCTTACGTAGACGCTCGTTGTTGCGTGTGATTGTATCCCTCGACTTGGTCACGTGGTTCAGCGCGTGCATCGCCGTGAGACGGCGCAGCGGACGCGTCAGCGTCTCGGTCTGGCCGGCGAAAAACACGTCCGCGTACGAGCCGAACTGCTGCAAGAGGGTAAACTCCAGTGGTGACGCCGTGCGCCATGCGTCTGGGTCGACGTCACGGCTCTTCCACGTCTGCAAGAGCCGACTGCGGATGTTGAGACTTGGCGCGAGCAGCGATGAGAGTGTGGCCGCCTCCGTATCGCGAAGACCGCGACGGAACGAGACGTGGAACTCGTCGAGAAGTGACGCCGGCACCACGTCGTGGTCGGTGACAGGGACGAACTTGCGTGGCGTCGTGTCCATTTGCTTGGCATCCGTCTCGCTGAATTCTGTGAGCAGAAATCGCTGGCGGTACGGATCTTTCGTTGCCGATTCAACGTCCTTCTCGTGGAATTCGTCCTCTTCGTCGTCGTCCTGCGCTACGTTCGCTGCGTCCTCCATCTCCTCACCAGCGTCCATGTCTGTGTGGTTCTCCTCCTCCTCCTCC